>VZTT01002622.1:13260-91666 GCA_013400855.1 Buphagus erythrorhynchus
AAAAAAAAAAAAAAAAAAAAAAAAAGAGGTAAATCTATCATCTGCAGTCCCATTCCTGCTTACATGGGTGTAAACAACCCTGTCCAGATTATGGGAAGTTCCCTGGAGTACCAAAAAAGCAGCTGGATCCAGGACAGGCTTACATTGCATCACATGGAACCAGGGCTGAATGGGACTAAAACCAGTAGACTTTGGGCAGCCTCAAGGCCCCTGTTCCCTCCACATTGTTATGATAAATAACCTTTACTGTGAAACAGGGGAAAATATACCAAAGTTTTAAACGGGGTAGTTATTTTCATTAGTGGTAACACCAGAGACCCTGTTACAGAAATGCAATGTAATTGTAATGCAGCTCCTACCTTCTGCCAGAGCCTTCAACACACAGAGATAATTCCTTCTCTTACTGGGTTTTCCTACCCACTGAAGCTTGTCCAGATGTAATCAATAGAGAGATGAAAAATGGTTTTGGGACAGCAGCACAGCTGTTGCAGGGCATATTGCTCCTCTGAAGAGATTCATACCCAAAGCCAAAAACAACCCCAAGAGAACATTTCAAGACACCTGAGAAGGATTTTGCTCCCTCTGAATACTTTACATCTGTGGTGATTCAGAGCATAGACCCTTCAAGTCAGACCCTGATTTCAATAAATTATATCAGAGGTTAGTAGTAAAGTCTCAGTGATATTTATGAGACACTTCTTTACGTGAACAAGCCTGAAACATTTGGAAACTATTTGTTTTTTTTCAGACACATAGTGCTTAGTTGACCGTAGTTAGAGACAGATTTTGGTCCAAGAAGCATGGAAATGTATCCAGAGTTAGTCTGTTAAAGATGTTTCAGGCCAACTTCACTGATACACTTAACAAGTTCAGGAGACTGGGAGCTGTTTTCAGCATGTGTGTGACCAGCACAGCAGACATCACAGAGGCACTGGGACAGGCAGGTGTGGCATCCCCCTCCCAGTGGCCTTGACCCTACTGAAGGTTTACCTACACTGCAAAGCTTTGGGTATCTATTTCTATTTCTATTTCTATTTCTATTTCTATTTCTATTTCTATTTCTATTTCTATTTCTATTTCTATTTCTATTTCTATTTCTATTATTTCTATTTCTATTTCTATTTCTATTTCTATTATTTATATTTCTAATCCTCCCACCATGCCTTTTAAAACCCTGCCTTGCTATTATTTTGAGTACTAACCAGAAGTGGACCTGTGTCCTTCCCAAAAAGAAGCAAGCCCTGAGTAATATATCCCAGGAAGAAAAGGTGCCAGCAGCTGTCACAGGAGCAGGAGGGCAGGAAGGATGACAAATAACCCACACACCTGGAGCCTGTGCAGCCAAGGGGCATGTGGCACACAAGTGCCCAGCCTGGCCCAGCACCAACATCATTGCAAAGTGATGGGAAATGAGTGAAACTCCCTGTCCAGATCTCTGACCAGTCTATTCCTTCACCCAGAGGCCAGTACCCAAATATGAAGAATGGTCTACTCCACCCTGGGGAGGTCCCATATCCTGGAGCAGCCTCTGTGTGAAAAGGGTCTTGCACAACCTTTAGGTGCTTTGCAGTACAGTGTTTCCTCTTTAAATATGAAATGTCAAGATTTAGGTTAAATTTTAGGAATATTTTATAAATTGATATCAGATTGATAACTGTCAGAAGCAGGGATGAACTGCCAATTTCAGCTGACTGTGAGAATGGGGATGGTGAGCTGGGCTGTGACTGAGAACTGGGAGGTGGGGTGCCCAGGATGAGCAGTCAGGAGAAGCAGGAGGAGGAAAAGGCAGAGAAGGAGGATTATCCAAGCTTGCTAAGGAAAGTCCTGCTTCAGCAGGGATCATGGAATCAGGGAGAGTGCCTGGTTGAGGGTGGTTTTCAAAAGCTGGCTCAGCACCTGGAGGCACTTTTCTCCTCTCTCAGCCTGCGTTGGCACACAGAAGCACTTCTGGTGTGTTCAGGCACTGACATGATGATTTGAGAAGCTGGTTTCACATATTTGTAGCCCTTCAGGAGACACATCCTGGTACTTGTGCCTGTTCACACTTCTGCTGGTGCTGCCAGTGGCAGCTCAGAGCTGTCCTCAGCAGCCTCTCTTAATCTGCTGTCTGAGCACTTAATCACTGATTTACAGCAGCGTTTGGGATGGGAGTGGCAGGAGCCTTTGCAAAGGTTTTCCAGCCACTGCCAGATGCCCTGCAAGATGCCCAGCCTCATGTCTGCTTATTTTATATCATTTAGCTGGCTGGGAGCAGCTCCCACAGGAGCAGTGAGGACCAAATCTCTTAATTACCATAAAGTGAGAAGCTGGGGAACTGGATGGCAATGAGGAGCCTGGTGCCAGGATTCCCCCCGGAGCTACCCTTCCCCCTTATACATGGAGCTGGGAATACAATAATGTGAGTAAAAACAGCTAAAAAAATCTTGCAAGTGTCAGAACGATTGCACTGTAATGCCTAATCCAGCAGTCCCTGCAGCCAGCGTCAGTGTTTCCAGTGATATTAAAAGTTGTTGGACAAGGGCCTAAGTGACTAACAAGTACAATATTTGAAATAGAGGCGTGGGGCATATTTGCAGCAATATGAAAAGAACCCCTATTCAATCTCTATTCAGTAATTAACTTTAAAATATGTCTATTGTCACTAAGCGTTTTGCAAACATGCTGAGTCTGTAGTAGAGAACCAAAACTGTCCCATTTATGAGCCAAAAAAGTTTATCTGAATGCAGGTGAGGCATGCAGAGAAAAGGAAACAAGTATTTCTGCAAATGAATTCAAAGAAAAAGAAATAAATTGTTGTGAACATGAGAGAGGCTGTACAAAGTCAAGAGAATGTGTAATGAGAAATCCTACTAAAAATACTGAATTTGGCATCTCTTCAGTCTAGAACCACCATAACTTAGATTTTTTTCAGGATCTTCAAGTGTCAGAGCTCCCCAATAATAGTCTGAAATTAGTTTTAATTATGGGAGTCTATATGCTTGTAACTATATAGAATATGCCTAATCACAGCAAAGCAAGGTGCCTCCGCCCCTGGTACAGTCACAGAGGAGAGAAAAGTGCCTGCAGGGAGTGGTTTGTCCCTTTTCCAGTGAAGTTAAAAGCATTTTGAATTCATCTGTGCCCTATGTATGTCACAAGACACACAGAAACCAGTATGAGGTCACCAGAATGGCCCCCTGTCCCCTTGCAGTGAGCACAACCATCTGCTTGCTGCTGGGGAGCCAGCTGAGGGGTCTGGTGGCTGCAGGGGAGATGATGGCTGTGACAAAGGACACTCATCCATGAATTGTGAGGCCTGGCAGGATTCCCAAGGTCAGGGTCTCCCAGGAGACAGGGATGTCCTCCCCAGCGGCATTGGTGCAGAGTGGCAGGGCAGTGGCTGGACTGGTGGAAGCTGAGGGCTCCTGTTGGGGCTGCAGAGGCTGCAGGGGCTCCAGGCTTGGCAGAGGGACACCTGCTCTAGCAGGATGTCACAGCACCACGTGAAGGAGCAGCAGACTATGTGTCTTTGCACTGCACTTCATGCTTCATAAGGAAATGGCAGTTTTTCTAGTCCATGTGCTTTTATAAAACATCATAGAATATGGCTGTGTTTTCACTGTGTCTTTATGATTCTGTATTTGAGAGCAATCCCTGCTTTGTTTCTGCACTGACACTACAGTTTGAAAGCCTCTGGAGACCATTTTTAGGGCTCTGACTTACACTGTGGGCACTCCTGCAGCATCAGGTTACCAGCAGGGTTATCTCACTGGGCAGCAGAGACCTATGAGCCCTTCCCAAGAAAATGAGACCACTGTAACACGGTGTGAAGCTGCATGAGGACATCAGGAACTGGAGCTATAGCTCTCACCTATGAACTCTCATACAGTTTTCAAACCCTAAACCTGTTACTCTTGTATTTCCTAGAAGCTGGCATCCCTGTACTTCTTCTGAGCAGACAAGGACAGGAGGGAAATGAATACAAATTTCCCCCTGTTTTTTCCATGAGCTCAATGGCAAAATTAAACAAAGAATTTTAATGTGCTGGTCAACAAACAGTCAGATCTCTGCAAATAGCCAGTTCTAAGGATTTCTATGACCCTGGAGTACTTAGAGATCAACTGGGCATAAAACACATAAATTGTCTATATAGTTTAGTCAATATATACTTCATTCATTTCCTGGGCTTTGTGCTGAGGGTTTCTAAGTGGGTTGCTGAGGGTTCATATGCCCCTCACACCAATTTTCCCAGGCCTTTGAGCTGCTGCTGTACCAGCAGAGCTCTGAGAGAGCCAGGCAAAATGGAGCAGGACAGAAGAGAAGAAGGGTTTGTGTGACAGCTCCTGAGCCAGGAGGTCTCAGTACCTGTGTGCTCTCAGATAAAGATGGACCAAATTAGGCAGACAGAAGAAGTTCCAGGACCTCCACTTTTCTGCAGTCACTCTGCCCACCTTGATGGAGTGGCTGTCAGGACAAGAACAAGACTGAAGCCTTTCATGGAGATGAGCCCATGTTTTCTCAGCACCAGATGCTCTGTGGGGCCCACAGGGGTTTGTGGGGCCTCTGGCAATGAAAATTCACCTGGCACAATTCACAGTGCAAATGCAAAAACTCAGATGCTGGTGTACCTCCAGCAGCTTCCAGACTGGGGCAGCCCAAGAGTAGTCTGGAGAACCTAAACTGTGGATTCAGGTGCTCACTTCCCAGCTAGGGACTACTTCAAATGTCTAATTATTTTCATAGGTTTGGACCTTGGTTTTTAAAAAAGAAATTCTGCTCTGGAGAGAGTGTAAAGAAGATAATGCTAGTGAGGCAGGGACTGAGACTGCCTGCTCTATGCTCCAAGGGTCTCCCTGTCCCCAGGGAGAATCCACCAGTCCTCAGTTTGTCCCTCCTCCATGTCCCTAAAGCACACAAACCCAAACCTTGGCCTCATGCTATAGGTACTTCCATATCTAGAAAGTCACTCTTCTTCCTTCACCCAGGTTCATCCTTGTCTCTTGCAAGAACAACTCCACAATGGCTCCTCACCTCTTGCCTTCCCATGAGTGTCCTGGTTGCAGGCATCCAACAGGCATTCATCCAGATGTGAAAAGAACTGGGGGAAGTTGTCTCTGGAAGAGCTAGAGCAGTGCTGTTATTCTCAAGGACAGACCAGAGTTTTTGTATTTGTTCCTCAGTCTTACTCTGCTTGCAAACACAATTTTCCTGAGCAGAGCTATTCTTGTGGCATCTGAAGGAGTTACCTTGTAGAATGTAATTGATGTCATCTGCCACCATCAGTGTGAGAAGCTGTGGGCTCAGCACAGATCTGAGGTCTGTGACACTGTCCTGTCTGACCATCAGAAGATAGTTCTCTCATCAGATTTTCATTTTTTTGTTAATCAGCTGTGTTACAGAGGAAAAAGACTCAAATGAGATTAATACTTTTCTAGCTCAAGTGGTATTAAATGTATGTGCACACTATTTGTAGGACAGATGCACATTCAGTTGAATGACTTTTTGAGTGCATATAACGCATATACACAGCTCTTGTCTGTGAATTATATAAAAACACAAAAATAGGCAAGAAGTCATAAGTTTTTAATTGTCACATCTCAGCTCCCACCTGTAAGAGTCATAAAAACGTCATGGATTTTCTTCCAGAGGAGTGACAGTGTATTCATCTGTTGTGCTGCAAACTTCACGAAGCCCTTCCTCAGCATCACTCCAAGGGTGTGCTCTGAAGAAGTCTGCAATGCCCTCAAGTGACCAGGCTGGATCTCCCATCATTGGAGCTCTAGTGAACCTGGTAAGGGCTGCTGTAAAACAGCAGGAATGGTGGCATGGTGCCAGAGGGGGACCATAGAGCAAAGCCCACACATGGGGCAAGAGGCTGAGAATCCAAAATAAAAGAGTGCAAAGCAACAAAAGAGTGCCAGCAAAGCAGTGACAGGAGCTTGCTGCAAAAAGAAATTGGAGAAAAAGAGTGAGCTCATCCACAAGTGAAGACTATTCCCTGAGTGAATGTTATTCCCTATTTCCTAGAAACTTCAGCTGTGGTTTTTGGTAAGAGAGACAATGTAAGTGAGAGCTCAGTTAGTGTGTAGCACATCCTCACTCTGCCTTTTTAGCTGGCACAGAGGGGGAAGCCTCATGTACAAGGTATTCAGTGGCTTCCTTCCCTCTGAAGAAATAATTAAGCTCCACCTAGCTAACTTCACGGGCTGGACAGGAAAGATCTGATTTGTCAGCTTTTCCAGCACCTCAGCACAAATCAATGGAAAAAGTGCAGCTGGGTTTGTACAGACATGGCCCAGGGGGATGTGAAGCTCCTGCTGAGCCCAGGCCACTGTGAGGAGAGAAGAGGCAGAAAGGCCTTTTGCAATGGCATAATTTCAGATACTTTACTCGTGAAGAATGTCACATCTGTCCTCCTCTGTTGCATTGAGAGGTGGAGGGGATGGGAGTGCTGAGACCAGTCATGCTCTGAAGGATTTTGAAGCATGATGGTGCTTTGTCAAAGGCAGCTCAGTGAAGAGCCCAAGGGCTGGTGAGTGGAAAGTGGGCTGAAAGAAAAAGGAGCCTTTAGCTTGCTGGCCATGAATGGTGGCTTGTCCAAAGTGAGGGCTGAGGGGAAGGGAGGAGAAGGAATGCCAAGTCCTGGCAAAGCAAACATCAACATGTGTGCACTCCATGTAAAAACAGAAATGTAAACAGAGCCCTATCCAAAATAAACACCTGTAAAATAAACACATAAACAAAAATGAGCACCAAAGTGTAGGAGAATGTCTCAGAAGGCAACCACCAACCCAATGCCACCAGAAATGCTCATCTTCCTCCTTTCTGCATCTCCTCCTATGAACAAAACTGTTCTGGAAAACACCTTCTGAGTGAAGGGGCACAGTGTCCCTGCACAGCTCCGTGGGCACCAACCCTGTCCTAGCAGGAGAGGCCCCTGGCCAGGGAGTGCAGCTGCTGCTGGGGTCAGGCAGGCAAAGCTGCAGTGCCTGGCGTGCACCACACAGCCAGCAGCAGGGCACGGGCAGGAATGCTCACTCCAGCAGAGAACAGAGGTCTCACAGTGGAGAGGACTGGTTGGATAGACATGGCACAAAAACGAAGAAAACCAGAAGCTCTCTTCCCTGGATGTCTGCCCTGCCAGGGTCACCATGTTCCTTGGGGCATATTGGCATGGCCACAACCCTGAGTGGGTGGGAAAGTTCTTGTCCTCTCCAGGATGATCTGGATCTGAATAAAGGCTATGCAGGGGCATGCTGGGCCTGGGCAGCAGCCCAGCTCCCACTCCCTCTCCATGCTCTGCAGAGGCAGACAAACAGGAGTTTATTATTTTTTGTCCTTCAGCACAATGTCAGTCCTTTTCTGTAGGCTGTGTCACAGCGATGATCCAAACCAGACCCTTTCCTTCCTCTCAAAATTTTTTCCAGCGTGTACTTTATGCTGCACTGGAGATGGACACTCTGTCCTCTCCAGTGAGAGACACAGTGATGTGCAGCCTTCTCCCTTGCCTCTTATGGCACTGTACTCCAATCCTAATTCAGAGATGTAGTTCAGTTGCTGAATTGTCCTCCATCCCTCATCCTCCATCCCTCTCTGCTCCTTCAGAGATACATCATGGGGTGAGAAGCTGTCTCCCTGGTCCCTGAATATATTGGGTTTGCATGGCAATGTTTTGGTAGTGGACATGTGTCTTGAGTTGCAAAGCAGGATGTAACCAAAAGTATGTATTCTATCTCCATCTGTTAAAATTCAGGTGGGACAGTGTTCTTTATCTTTTCCACGACCCATCCTTCCTCCATGGAGGTGTCTTCTATTAATAGGCCATTGAGTCCCACTGCATGACTGATAAAATTACATCATCCCATTGTGAGATTCTCCACCCGGGAGGAGGAGCCAAGCATTTCCTACCTAAATAAAATGTTAGATTTAGATTTTCCACTAAATTCCAGAAAAAAACCAAACCCTTCTGCATCATCACTGGACCTTTGGAGGGAAACTGCACTCCTCTACAGGAGCTCTGCTTTAACAAAACAAACCACATCTGTCACTCCAGGAGGACTGCAGACACCATTTAATGGGACTGCTACCAACACCCTGACTGACGGGGTGTCAGGTTGTATTCAGACTCTGTCAAAATTTTGGTTTTTTTGTATGACTGTATTTTTATTTTAATTTTCCTAGTAAAGAACTATTATTCCTATTCCCATCTTTACCAAAAATCTCCTTAATTTCAAAATTATAATAATTTAGAGGGAGGGGGTTTACATTTTCAGTTTCAAGAAAGGCTCCTGCCTTCCTTAGCAAACACCTGTCCTTCAAACCAAGACAAGGTGCTATGGGGGTGGCTTCTGTGAGAAGCTGCTAGAAGCTTTGCCTGTGTCTGACAGAGCCCGTGCCAGATGGCTCCAAGATGAACCCTCCACTGGTCAAGGTTAAGCCCATCAGTGACAGTGGTAGTGCTTTTGGGATAATATATCTAAGAAGGGGGGAAAATGGTGGTGCAAGTAGCCAGAAGAAAGGAATGAGAATATGTGAGCAACAGAAAACTCTGCAGGCACCAAGGTCAGTGGAGAAGGAGGGACAGGAGGTGCTCCAGGCACTGGAGCAGAGATTCCCCTGCTGCCCTTGGTGCAGCCTGAAGTGAGGCAGCTGTGCCCCCGCAGCCTGTGGAGGTCCACAATAGAGCAGAGATCCACCTGCACCCATGGAGGTCCCCATGCTGGAGCAGGTGGATGCTTGAAGGAGGTTGTGACCCCATGGGAAGACCATGCTGGAGCAGGTGGATGCTTGAAGGAGGTTGTGACCCCATGGGAAGACCATGCTGGAGCAGGCTTCTGTGGAGAGCTGTGGACCCATGGAGATTGGAGCCCACACTGAAGCAGGTTTGCTGGCAGGACTTGTGGACCCAGGGGACACCCACACTGGAGCAGTCTGTGCCTGGAGGATGCACCCCATGGGAGGGACCCACACTGGAGCTGTTTGTGGTGAGCTGTGGGAAGGACTCACACTGGAGAACTGGGAGCTGTCTCCCATGAGAGGGACCCCACACTGGAGCAAGGGAAGGAATGACACAGACAACCTCTGATGAACTGACCACAGACCCCATGCCATGTACACCTGTGCTGCTGGGAGGGAGAAGGCACAGAATTCAAAAGTGAGTTGAACCTGGGAAGAAAGGAGGAGTGAGGGGGAGGTGTTTTAAAATTTAGGGCTTTTTTTTTTCTCATTACCCTATGCTGACTTTGATTAATATAAAATTAATAAATTAATTTTCACAAATAGATTTTATTTTGCCTATGACAATAATTGCTGAGTGATATCTCCCTGTCCTTATCTCAGCCCATGAACCTTTTGTTATATTTTCTCTCCCTTGTCCAGCTAAGGAAGGGATTAAGTGTGTAGCTTTGGTTGACACCTGGTCCTGCCAGGGTCAACTGACCACACTAACCTACAAGCTAGTATCCAAAACTTGTGCCTAAGGGATGCCTTATTTGCTGCTATGGCGGGACTTGTGTCTTCATTTTTGCATTTCAACTCAAATATCAGCTGGTGATTGTATGATCCAGACCCATTTATCTGCCATCCTAGGGATCGTCACAGCACCTACAAAGATAGGAGTACCAATTAATTGAGTCTGCAAGTTTAATTTACTGACCTGCCATTAACACTAATTATTTTTCCACCGTTTCCCTCCATAGTGACATCTGTTAGGGATATAATTTCAGCAGTGAAGCTGAGCCCAGCCCAGCACTGGCAACACAATGTACACATCCCTGTGTTTACCATTTCTTAATAGTCACCTTGTATTTTACATTTCCCAGGTCTCTGAGTTCTTTGGAACAAAGCAGTCCCGTCCTGCACACGTCTGAATAATGCCTTGCACAGGAGAGAGAGCCTGGTCACCAGAGGGGATTTGTTTGCTTGCAGCCATGTCCCTAATATGATAAGCAATTCACCTCTTGCTTTGGGGTTCTCTAAAGAAAGAGCAGAAACTTTGTGATGAAATCAGCTGAACCTGAAGACCAGGGGTGTCTGGGTTTTCTGTTTCCCACAAAATCAGCTGAGAATGAAGCACTGTAACTATTAGTATTTTTGGGCAAACCTCAGGCTAAAAAAGAGACTGTTTTCTATTATGGTTTATATTGTAAATCTTACATCTCAGACATAGTCTGTTCAAATTCTTGTGAGATTAGCCACAGATATCAGAACTAGGGACTACAACTGCTGTAGATTTTAGGAAGCCAAGCTCTTCAGATCCCATATCTGCTGTGTATCTGGTGTGCTGACTTCTTTAAAAAGCAGCTTTACAGAAGACGCTATTAAAAAAGTAGAATTTTTTTAATCATTAAAAAAAAATACCTATTAAATCTCAGTATTTCCTAACCCCTAAAATATTTCTTGTTTATGCTTAGGCACTTGCACTGTAACTCACTATGCAAGAAGTTACCTTTTCATGGCAGCCTCTTCAATTCCATACTCATTTGGCACATGAACCACAAGGGCCTGCCAACTTGCTGCTTCTTTCCATATCTCCTGGCTATTTAACGACAGTAACTCATGTTAATGAGGTTGTACATTGGCTTTTTCCCTTAAAAAGTAGCACACAGCTCTTTCAGATAGGGCCCTCATCACTGTGCACATTCTTCAAAGTCCAAATGCAGAATTAATGAGTTTGTACTGACAGCTTTGCAACCTCTGAAAATATGTTTGTCTTTGGGTGGTTCTCCTTCCTCTGTGCACTAGAAGAGAAGAAAACTTCTGTTCTTAATAAAAACTGAATTAATATGAACTGAATAATAGGAAACACAAAAGAGAATTGCCACACCTTAGCAGCTAGTCTGTATTATAACAAAGTATCACATTATTATTCAAAAAAAAATCTTTAAAATTACCTCATTTGTTTAACTCCTTGAGGTATAGATTACTGAATTAAAACCATTGTCAAAACAGGTGCCATATTAAGTTAATTTATATGCAGGGAAAGCACCCTCTATAACTCTGATGTAGATGAAGTTCATATAATGTTATTTGCTATTATTATGTTTTTGAAGCTTAAGATTAATTTGTTAAATAAAACATTGCAATCAAATTCTCTTCAATGACTCATCCCTTTTCAGTCTGCACGAACTAAAGCTTTGTATACCTGGAAATAAATGCTAAGCCATGCTTCTTGCTCTAGCCAGATGGAGTTATTGGCATTAACACGGTTGAATAAACTTAGCATAATTAAAATCAACATTTTGCCCAATCTACATTGCTTACTGCAGGTGCACCTCTTGATTTATTATGTAAAATTATTCAATTTAATAAAAAAAGAGAAGTGCAATACAGAAGTAACAACAGCTTTCCTTCAATAAAATTAAAAGGATTTTCTCCTTTTGAGGCAAAAGCCATGGTCCTATCCCAGCCAGGGACTCATTTGCTTTCTCAGTGCCTGGCTCTTCTGAGGCTGTGTTCACCCACATTATCCTGTGTGGTTCAGACCTCCCTGGGTCACTGGCAGCCTTTCCATCCCAGGGCAAGGCTTGGGCTGCCACTCAGACTCAACAGCATTGCAGGGACTGCAGTTAAAACCAGGATGCAGCACAGATTTGGAAATACCCCCTTTATTTCATGAGCTGTCCCCCTTGCTTTTAGAGCGCAGATTAAATACCCTTAAGGGAGAGATCTGCCTGGGGCTGCTACCAAAAGGTTTTCCTGTGAAGAAGGTCAATGGACAGCCCATGTGCAGTGGCATCACCAAGTGCTGTAGGTCACAGTCTGTCAACAGAGATAAACAGAAATATTGCAAAAAAGATAGGAAGCAAAGTGAAAGGTATGGCCAGCACCATACTCTAGAAAAAGAAGAAAAATCTCAAACACATTCATCAAAAGACACTCACCTGGGGTACTCAATGCCCAGGGATCATGGAGTGTCCCAGAACCACACAGACAGGGCCAGGCACTGATATATAAACAGGGACATTTTCTCATTCTCCAAACAGCTGAGCTTCAAAAAATGCAGAGTATATTCCTCACCCTCTGTCACATACCAAGTTTTTCAGTAAAGAAGAATTTGATTTAGGGGCTGGCCTTCCTACTATCATTCCTTACAGAAATCCTTCTCCTGAAGCATCTGGAAATTGTCACTGTCTGAGTTAAAAACACTGAGAATCTGAACCCATCAAGCAATGCCTATCTATTAACAGTGCTCATGCTCTACATACATATGAACTGCACGTTATCTATAAATTATGGACAAAGAAAAAGGCATTGGAAGGAAGCTAATTTCAACATCTTTTGCACTTGTGGGTTTCTGCAGCAAAAAGTTTCTGCTTTTTATTTCCTTGGGATTTTTGAGGAGTAGTATCATATAATATGTCATCTGTTTACTGAGATGGGAACCGAGTGTAAATACTGAGACATCTGATAAACAATACTGTAAATTCAGAGCTCAGCAAATAGGCTGAACACAGCCCAGCAGCTTTCCATTGCTCTTCAGGAAAGGTTGATATTCACCCATGGAAATTACAACATTCATACAGGCTTAATCTAGACACGCAGCTTAATCAAGGGAGGAGAGGGAAGAAACAGCTTTTGTGTCTGAATTTATGGCTTGAAAACTCAGTGAGCAATAATACTGAGATATAACAAGACTGAGCAGTTGCAGAAGAGACTGAAACTGTTTGAATTCTTGTAGTGCCCTTTGGCCTGATGTGTTTGGACTCTTTGAGTGTGTGTGTGACTGTAATGGGATAAAAATGTCAGTGTGAGCTTCTGGATAAAACTGCTTCAGCTTCTTTCTTGTTCACTACATCCAAACATCTGGAGGGGCAGTAGGGATAGTTTGGGGTTTGGCTCTGCCAGGTGATTTGCAGCCCAACAAGAGGTGTTTGACATTTAACACTATGGCAGCACTGGTGTGAACTTGAGCATCCACACTGAGCATATAACCAACAAAACTGCAGTGCCACAGTGAGTCAGCTGATACTTCCAAAGCAGAAGAGATCTACTCTGTTTAGTCAGGGCATGCACTATGTTCAAAGCACTTTTTGAGGAGACAGTTTCACATGGCTCCTGTTTTGACATTGTTCTTCACTTTTCCCTTTCTGTTCAATGCCCCAAAGCAGCCTTTTTTTACTGATTCATCATCCCCAGACCACCTCAGCTTTTTGTCATGTTCATCCTCTCTGCCTCTCCCACAGCTCACATTGGACCTGCAGGATAACATGTGCCTCTGCTCTCCAGCTCCCTGGTTTCCTGCTCTGAGACTGCTGCTGGTCACAGTGCCTCACTTATTTCCAGATTACAGGGTTTGGTTTGCAGAACAGCTAGGTCCCTTCCTGGCTGTTTGCAAGTTTTTCTCCAAAGCCAAAGATTTTCTGGGTTGTCCAGAGCTCTTCTAAGCTTGGCACTGGGGAATGGAGTGTGGGAACCAATTTGTATATTGATGCCTTGCAACCCTGTATTGCTGATCTCTAGGGCAAGTGCTACAGCAAGGAAGCTTTGTTTTACTGATGGCCTAACAGCCTTTCCTTGTAAACAAGGAAATTATTGCTAAGACTTCCTTCATTGTGAGTAATTCCATAGGGTTAATGGGTTTAACCTGAAAAAGGGTAGGTTTAGATGAGATATTAGCAAGAAATTCTTCACTGTGATAGTGCTGAGGCACTGGAACAGGTTACCCAGAAGAAGCTGTGGATACCCCATTCCTGAAAGTGCTCAAAGCTCTTTTGGAGGGAGCTTGAGCAGCCAAGTCTTGTGGAAGATGTTCCTGCCCATGGAAGGGGGTTGGAACTAGATGGTCCCTTTCAACCCAAACCACTCTATGATTCTACTTTTGATGTACCAGTCTGGGCATACAGGGAGGTTTGTCACTCTCACCAGTTGTGGGAGCTTACAGTTGGAGCATCTGTCTCTGTTTGTGACAGGTGGGAAAAGCAGGAGATGTCTCATTCCCTTATGAGTCCCATATTGACGGGGTGACCCTGACAGCCAGCACAGAGAGGCAGGGGGACTGTACAGACCTCTGGAGCAGTGGCATTTAAACTGGAACTGAAATACCAACTATGACATCCCAAAATAAGGTCATCCTGTAATATTCACAAATAACAGTCTGAACAGACAGAGTTCCACACCTGAGTGCCCATTCTGTTTACTGGGAAGCATCTGTCCTCCAGCAGAAAAATACAGAATGCTTCCTTCATTCCTCCCTGGCAGGTAAAGGCTTAGTGGCATGCCTGGATAAAAGCACAAAAGATTCATATGGAAATGTGGCTTTACATCAAGGCCATTTAATTGCATTTCCCAAATGAAGAAAATATTTCCTCTTTTGGGGATTTATTGGTGGGTTACATAATGAAAATAGTGTGTGTGTCATGGGGCAGAAAGGAGAAGCATTTCATGAGCCAGGAGTTGGGACAAGTGAAAGAGGCCCTTTCTAGACAAGAACCTTGAGTCAGTGGGCAGAAAGCATGTCTTCCTTTTCCCTTGTTAATTTGCCTGTGCTTTTGTCTCTACCCTGCTGAGCTGACAGGCTGTGACTGCCAGATGCAGGTACTTCAGAGCGTGTTATGGGAGCCTGCAGAGAGCATGAGCTCCACCTCTGAGTCCTTTCACTGTAGTGTTGTGATGTTTTTATTATGGCTGCTGCAAGCTTCTCTTTTGCATAAACAGTCTTAAAACTGTGAGCATCAAATGTGCCAGCAGCAGGCTTGGGACTGAGCATCCTCATGGTGGGGGAATCCATACATAGAATTTAACAGGCTAAACAAAATGGTCTGTAGGGCAGAGAGCAACATGCAGTGTCAGAAAAAATAACCCATAAGGCTCAGAATTTTTTAGTTTTATCAGAAAAGCTGAAATTCATGCAAGCAAGATGTCATCATTGTTCTGACACTATTCTATTGAGCTGGCATTAATGATAGAGCTGGCACCGTTCTTGTATTTTCTTGAATGATGACAAATGCACCATGGAAATTAAATGTGAAATACTGAAAGCAAAATAATAGCTGAAAAACATCCTGCTTTTAGGGTTTTGGTAGGAGAAAGCATGAACTACACTGCTTATGCAAATCTAAAGTCTGTTGCAGGCTAAAAGAATTAATCAGAATGCAAAGTAGTGTAATTCTGTCCTAATTCTAGGAGAAAGTATCAAACACATGTTTAAATGTCATTCTCCAGCCATTAATTACATCCACTTAGCAAAGCTCTCACAATGAGCTGTACAATGAGGTGTCACTCACCCTCTGGTTGGGATGCTGTGTCCAGTGGCCAGGAGCTGCAGGCAGGTACAGCCCCCAGCACTGAGCAGCTGTTTAGTGCCACAGCAGCTGGTTGGCAGCCCTGTCTGTGTCAGCAGACCTCCTTGGATGTGGGAATAATTATCAAGGAATGAGAATTAAATTATGAAGTCTGCTCTAAGATGTGTAGGGAAACACTCCAGCCTCTTCTGTGGCCCATCTCTGCAGTGCTTGTGGTGGCATCACCTGCCCTGAGAGCAGCTCTGCAATTTATCCCCATTTCTGTAGCCATGGTTGAGCACAAGAAAGACAAGACAAACTGCAGCTTGGATTCAGCTGGGGAATTGAATCTCTTTGTGTTTGCAAAACCCAATTGCTGTAGCAATGCCTGGAAATACACTAAGTTGGGTGGGTTTTCTCCAGGATTTGCAGATTCACAGGGTGCTGCTGATGTCTTGCATGCAGCATGTGGAAAGAAATGGGCAGGAGAAGCAGATCCAGCCACAGCCAGCTCCAGAGGGTTGCCCACAGCTGCAGTATTCCCTGCCCTCCAACCTTTCTGAAGAGTCCTTGGAAAGAGGCTGGGTTTCAGAGGACCAAGAGCCTGTCATGGTGTCAGTGGTGATGGCAGGGAGTCCATAAACACCTCTCTCTCCTTATTTTAAACTTTATTTTAAACTTATTTTAACTTACCTTGAGAAAGGAAGATTGCCCAGAGCCACTTCCATTTTCTCCTGACTGATTTGCTATGCTTTAGGAGTGAAATGCTCTCCAGCCTTGAAACTGAGCTTTTCATAACTACCAAAATCTGTGTAGTTTTTGTTCCAGATCAAGTTAGCTTACTGAGGAGTGCTGGGCGTGAATGTATTTGAAGAAGAATGGAAAGAATCAGATCATGCCTTGACTCAAAAGTTCTATTTAAATGGCTATTTCAACATAGTAAAGGTTTAAGGAAAAGGTTAAGTGTGTCCACACTGTTGGAAGGCACTGAATTTGCCAGAGATATAATTACTGAAATAGTAAACTCCATCCCTAATGGTCATATAAGTAATTTTTCTTCTTCCTACTTATTCAAATAGATGTTTTTAAATACATCACATTTAGAGCTTTTATAGATTCTCAAAATTACATTACACTTTTTACTCAGCTGAATTAGAGGCTTGTGCTACATAAAAAAGATCTGAGCCATATTGATTACAAAAACGTAGAAAAGGTTTTATTAAAGAGATGAATGGGCTTTTTGTCGGTTTGCTTCACTCTGGCAAAGAGGGATTTAAATTATTCAATTTCTACAGCACTTACCCATCTCAGCAGGTGGGTCTGTACTCCCCAGTCAGTATTCTGAGAGGTTATTTGGCAGTTTAACACAGATAAAAACACTATAGCTCAGATCTCTAAGGGGATATGAATTGTCATTGTGCTGAAATCTGGCTTCCCTTTCAGAGCTGAGGGAGCTGTAGGGCTCATCCTCCTCACTCACTGGAGGCCATCCAAACTTCTTTTGATGGTTGGGTGGTTTCATGACCCTCCTCAGAGGTCCTGTGGAGATGGTCAGGGTGATCCATGGCTCCACATTTCTGCCTGCCAGTGTTGACTAATAGATTTGTGCATGCAGGATCGAGGATCACATCCCCCCTTCCCAAAAACTTCACTGGATGAGATGAGGATGTCACCTGCTGCAGTTCTTAACACTGAAAATGGCTATGGCTTTACAAAACCTGGTGGCAGTACACCCTGTCCCCAGGGAAATCACACCTGTAATGATGGGATTTTGAGCTCTGTCTTGGGGGGATGATGAGCAAACTGAGATCTTATGGCTTAGAATAAAAGGGCAGACCTGTAGGGGTGACATTGTGTAATAAGGTGTAATTGTTTAATAAGTAAGGGTGTTTGCTGCAGTTGATCAGGAGGAGGAACTGGATGAAGTCTTCTACAGGCACCTTGAAAGAGCCTCAAAGTCACAGGAAATGGTTCTTGTGGGGGACCTTAATTACCCTGACATCTGTTGGAGAAGCAACACAGCAAAGCACATACAGCCCAGGAGGTTCCTGGAAAGCCTTGATCACAACTTTCTGTTCCAGGCAGTGGACGTTCCCATAAGGAATGATGAGCTGCTCAATCCCAAGGAAGGCAGGAAGGAAGGAAGGAAGGAAGGAAGGAAGGAAGGAAGGAAGGAAGGAAGGAATGCTCCTCTGTGGAGACTGTTGGAGATATTTTCCTAGGGCAAATTTCTGCTGCCCATGGACCACACACCAGGGCTTTAAACTATCCCCCTAAGCCTGGAGCCTTTAGCACCAGGCATAGGAAGGTTTGGTCTGTCAGTCGAAGATGGAGGTAGCAGAAATGGTTCAGAGAGAGAGCAGCCACAAAGCTCAAGAGAAGGCTTAAATTAATGAAAATGTTGCTATTTAAAGTCAGCAGCGAAGACAATCCCTGGCAGAGGATTTATTTGAACCAGGTCAGGCTAAGATTGGGGTGAGGCAGAGCAGGTACTCTGCCAGCTGATGGGAATCCTTGCCATGTGCTGGGGTGACCTCTCCTTGGCCCCAGCCACCAGTGTGCTGGCACCACCCTTGCCTTCATGCCTAATGACACATCTTGCACTGAACAGCTCCTGCAACTGGGAATTGATACTGTTGAAACAAAGCCATTGTCCTCTGGCCTGGTGCAGACCCCAGCACTATGAGGAAAATCTCTCTGCTGCCTTGAAGAACTCCAGGAGAGGTGTCAGGCACCTGCACTGTGTTAGATAGGATGCCTACCTTGCCCTCTATCCAGGGCCAGCAGTACTGCCCAGGCTGCAAAATCAGAACCAGTCATAACACCTAGAGCAGCATAGCATAGCATAGAATAAAATAACCCAGTAATGAAACTTTTAAAAAATCATTAAAATGACAGAGCTCTAAGCAGTTGGGTCAGGATCCAGACTACACACAGAGATTTGAACCCACAGCCAGACTTCCTATGCCAAGTGACAAACTGTTAATAGCAATTTGGAAAATCTACTTCCTGTTCAGATGAGGCAGCCAGACAGTGGCAGGGATGATTTTAAAGTCTCTTAAGTCTTTGCTGTAACTCACCAGGAGCTCAGTAAGCCTTTCTCTCCACAGCAGTTTCACCTTGGAGGGAGGTTCAAGGACAGGGCTGTCAAAGGGACCACTTTTCCCTGCCTATCCCTCAGCAGATGCTAAACCCAAGGCTGATGCTCAGTAGGTATCCTTCTTCCTGCTCCAAAGAGCTGAACCAACTGCACCTCCTACCTGCAAACAAAACCACCCAGGGCAGCCTGAACTTGGGTGGTAGAGCTCTTCCTTCTTGCACAGATTTACCTTACACAACTAAAACACTTAAAATCCCCAAAATACTTATTAGATTATAAAAGTTTACTCATTAAGCCCAGGTGGGGTTGCTAAGCCCTTCTCAGGGATGAAAACACCATTTGCTTCAGGAGCCAGGAGAGCAGCAGAGTCACTGCAAGGAGAACAGTTACAAACCACACATTGACTTTTGCAGCAGGAGAACCCCAAAACCACCCTGTTCATGGGTGAGATCTGTGATCCTCCAGAGCATGGCACATACAGTGGCAAATAAGGGGCTCAGTGCTAATGATCAGTACTTAAACACACTGCTGAGCAGGTTTAATACAAGGGACAGAAGAATGGAGGAAGAGATTTCTGCTGCCCCCATGTCTTCATGGAGCTTAGCAGCATAGGTGCAGCTCATGAGTCCACATTCTGGGGTGCTGTCTGGGATCAGGTTAGGATCAGGCTCCTTTCATCTGCCAGTCATGGCTGTAAATGCCTGTATTATCTCATGCCCCTGGATTGCCACAGTCTATGGCCCAGAGATTTCCAGGAGATGAGCAAGATGTCACACAGAACTGAGGAACTGAGTTTTTAAGAAATATTAATTCCCCTAGCAATATCTGCCTACAGCATTAGAAGCACCAGCACTATTAAAAGGGGAGCTCAAGGAAAACTTAACAATGAATTGTTTTTTAAAAAATCTGTGTTAGTAGGCCACTGGGGAATTCTCACTAGACTTCATAGCCAGAATGGTCTCCTAGGCTTTCTGTATGGAGAGGTCCTAAAATACCCCCAACTTCTCATCTATCTCCAATTCCCCGGCAGAACACATGTACCATTGGCAGCTAATGCACAGCCCCTATGCTAAGGACTTGAGAGGTGACTAAAAAAATTTGCAAACAAAAAGAGCTATCCTGGATGTCATCCCAAATGCTGAAGAATTCTTAGAGGTAAGTGCAAGGCTGAACATAAATTTAAATGTAGGAGAGGCAGAAAAACGAAAAGAAGTGAGTTGAAATCCAAGCAGGGAAGAGACAAGAAGCTCAGCAATGACTTTACTGTGATGGATGTCCAGAAAAGCCACTGCTCCACTGACTGCCCTTGAACCCTTCAGTTGTGGTCATGAGGAGCCCTTCATCCCCATCACCCCCCAAGCTGAGCACCAGCTGTGCCTTCCTCCTTGCTCTGACACCAGGCTGGTTTAATTTTACACTGAGGAGTCAGATATGGATTATGAGCTTCTGGCTGAGCATTTTCCTGAGGAGCCAAGCTGAGCAGCTGGTTCAGAGGAGTAGGAAGTGGTGTGGGTGGACGTCTGAGCTGCGCCTGTCATCGGGTGACAGGGCTAATAATAAGAAGAGTCCTCCCCTTCTGATTCTCCCAGCGAATTTTGGTTCTCCTGGGCCTCCCACACATGTCTGATGGAAGTGGCAGCCACGGCTCAGGATGCCACACAGCAGTGCTGCCTGCTGCCCCTGAGCCAGACCAGGGACTGCAGCTTACAGGATGCTGCTGTTCTGCTGAGCTGGTTCATGAGCCTGCACAGCACTCCCATCAGCAAGGGACAAAAATGAGCAAGAGGAGCAGGCTATGATATTGCACGGCCAAACTGTTATGAGGCTGAAAGAAACTCAGTTCCAAGTGCCCTACAAGTACCTGTACCAGAGCAAATATTGAAGCTCAGCATTGTGCCCATCAGGCTTGTGCTGCCCATCCAGTGCAGTAGCTCTGCTCATCCATAGCAGGGACACAGACAGAAGTCTGACACCTCCCCAGGCAGAACTTCAATCCATCCTTGGTGTTCAAATGCCAGCTGGATGGAAAGGCTGAAAGCTCATTTCCCAAGAAAATGTCCAGCACCAGCTCATGGATAAACAAGGTAAAGGAAATGTTTTCTGATGCTCCAATTGAAGCTGTGCCCTGTGCTGAAGAAACCCACACAAGGGTTTCCCTCCCTCATCACTGCATTGCACTTCCCCCTGGAGTCCTGAAAGCTTTGCCTCCATCTCACTGAGAGGCAGGTCCTGCCCTGGAGAGGGATAATGTGCTCCCTCCCCCTGGGCCCCTGTCCCACTGATGGAGCTGAAGGTGTGAGGCAGTGCATGAAAGTGGCTGCAGCTGCTGAACCAGGGGATGAGACAAGCTACTAGGGTGGGAAGGCAAGAGAAAGCAGGAGAGCACACAAATGGCTGGTCTGTCCCAAGGAAGAGCAAGTATTGATATCATTGAAGTCAAAGTCCCAGGTTGTTGCTGCCTGTGAAGTCTTTCAGGGTGACACCATTCCCCTGCCAGGCCCTGTGGGAAGCAGGGTCTGGGTGGGAGGAGCATTACTCTCACTGCATGTATGATTCACTGCCTTCTGTGCCAAAATATCACCCCTGTGCCAAAATATCACCCCTGTGCCATATTCCTTCTCCCAGCCCTGCCAGCATGCACACTGCATTGCAACCTCCTTCAACTATGTGTACAATGGCAGCAATAGGCCCAGCACAGGGCAGGTGTGAAATGCAGGTCCAAGACCTGCTCCTCGTTTTTGGGAAGGAGAGGAGTGTGTGGGACAGAAGCCAGAGGAGCAGCAGGACAGGTGCCTCACTCCCAGCAGCACCAACATGGAACAGGAGTGGGAAAGCCAAATACACGTGCTCATTTCTCTCTCCCCTGGCTGCATTTCACCACAGTCTATATTTGGAAATAGCCAAGGTAATGTTAAAAATAAAATGTGCTTCAAAAGAGAAAATTAAGCTATATAAAGCAATTTTTACATGGTATTAGGCTATGTTCTCTCTCCTTTGTGTTTGCCACAGAAGTACCAATATGAGGCTGTAATTTATATAACAACATCTTAAAAGTTCATGTATCTGTTACTGCTAAGGGAGGCCCCAAAAATTCCGGATCAATTTCTACTGCCTTTAAACTGGAAGAGGGACTAATTCCAGAAACAAGCCTCCATTACAAGACAAACCCATCAAAACCCACTGTGTGTCTGATTTCTTGAAGCAGTAGAATGCATGTAGGCCAGCACAGCAATGGAGACTTCTCTGCTGTAAGAGGACAAAGTAGCAACAAAATCTCTCTGTATGTATATCAAAAATATACTGATACTCCAGCCCAAGCCATACACACTCTCTTATTTTATCAAGCTTCATTGTCTTCAGAAATATTCCCTTAAAAAAGACATGACTTCTATTTCTGAGTTATATTTTTAGAATGTGAAAGTAGAAATCCCTGCTTAAGTCACCAGTCCAGCCTGCAGGATGAAAACAGGAGGGCAAATTTAAGGCATGAGATCCCATACCAAACCCACATTCAGTATCAAATATCTGATGGTTTAGTACCTGAATGATCATTTGATGTGCTTTGTTGTTTAAACATTACCCCATCAGGAGTTGTTCATCAGAGGGTCGTGTGGCAATGTACACTCCCCCTGTCACCCCATTTTCAAACTGACAATCTGGATCAGCTCAGTCTGTCCTCCCAGAGGTGTCCCCAACACAAGTACCTCTGACTCTACAAACATCTGGTACAAACTCATTCGAGGAGGGAAGGGCTTGGGACACACCTGGTGTGAAGGTCAGCCCTTACACCCTCTCCCCTGCCATCTCATCTGGACCTGCCTCACTGCACTGCCAGGCATTCCAGTTATGCTCATGGTTGGGTCTAATCAAGATAATGAAGCCATTTATGTGATTAGTGTGTCCCTTGCTAGTTGTGATTTCATCTCTGTCATGCACAGCATTAAAGAGCACAGCAGGACACCATGGGGACCTGTCTGGGCTGCAATGCTCAGACCAGAACTGGAGTCTCATGTTGGCAGAGCTGTGGCTTCAGTCAGCACTCAGCCATGGGACCCATGACCATGATGACTCAGAGGAGTCAGGCATGCTGCTTTCCCCAAGGGTGTCACCTTCCCTGGCAGTGCTGAAAACAGGGACTGCTCAAACCATGGGGAAAGATGTGGCCTAGAGCAGTTACTGTGAAAAATGGAGTAAGCTGCTCTGCACAGCTCTGTCCAGGGGTCACATGGACCTGCAGAGCACTAGCACAGGTGACATTGGCTGGTGCTTTGAGTGGGCTTGTGATAGCCAGGAGGTGACCCAGATGTCATAATATACTGTGAGCTATGCAGACATAAACAACAGTAGTATTTTTCAAAGTTTTTGCAATGAAGTTTTAGAGTAACATTCTTAGAGGCACTTTATTTAAGAATTCAATATGTGGCCATTTTTAATTCATACCATTAGTATTAACAAACATTAAGTTTTAGAAGAATGAATTTTTAAGAGGAAAGGAGACTATTTTTTTCATCTAGCCATGATTTTTTTATTTACACAGCAGTCTTTGGTTCATAAAACACAAAGGTCTTCTGACCAATTTTAAACGGTGAGATCATTGTCCTGGAAGTGTTCAAAATGTATGTGGATGTAGCTCGTAGGGATATAGTTTAGTGGTGACATGGTGGTGTGAGGTTAATGGCTGGACTTGATGACCTTGGAGGTCTTTTCTGACCTGAATGATTCTATGTGTACCTTTAACAATTCCTAGCACTGTTATATCCCCCTTTATGCAAGGCTGGGGAAAGCCATGGATGACCAAGGGAGGAGGGAGAGGGCTGTCTTGTGTGGGGGCTGCAGTCCCACTGGGTGACACAGGAGGACACATTGTGGTTGGTGCTGGTAGAGGAGAAGGGCAGCTCCTTGCAGCATGCAATGCACTCCTCTCTTTCACACTGCCTCTGCATCTGTGCTGAGCCAGTACCTCTGGAGTGGTAAGCAGCCAAAATCCCATCTGAAGCCTTTCTGAGCCAAAGGAGGCTGCCTCACAAAGCAGGAAAAAGGCCAGCCTGTGGCTGAGGGCTGGAGGGAAGCAATGGGCAGTTCTCAAAATGTGTCAGAGAAGGGATGTGTTTGGAGAGTTTTTGCTGTCCTCGTTGGTATTAATGCTGTGCCTAGGAGAATTAAGCATTGTTTTAAATGACCTATTGGCACAAAAGGCCAGTTCATGTTTACCTTAGCCATTAGGCATCACATTCACCCTAACATCTGCCCTTAAACATAGAAAAAAAAGATAAATTCAAGTAAGCAGACCAAAAATGTTGGTCAATACAACAGGGAGTGCTTATTTCTGTCCACATCCCAGCCACTTTCCTGTCCCAAGCTAGTTACAGGTGTCAGAACAAAAAAAGACTGCTCAGAAAGTTTTCAGGGGTGAGAAAGAAGCATTTTGGATGACTGCAAGGAGCTTCTTCCAGCACAAACAACACGTAAGTGCTTGTAACAAAACGGAACAAGTGAGTGAGGGTGGGAGAAAGGGTGGGAGGCAATCCTGCTGGGGCAGGCACGGATGTTTTGACAGCACATGAGAGATGCTGCCAGGGAAAGGAATGGAATAGCACTGTAGGAGAGGAGGGAAGCTGATGGTAGGGTGGATAGAGAGAGCTGGCATGTTCAAAACAGCAAGCTAGGAAAACAACCTTCTAAGCAGGATCTGGATGGATATATTGGCAGGGCAATAACCTTGCAACAAATGAGATAAAAGAAAATCTGAATAAGACAGTTAGGATGGAGAATAGTCAGAGAGAAATGTGGAAAAATTGCACTGAAATAATCTGCAAGATGTGGATATTGCCTGGACATGAGCACCTTTAGAGGCCCATTCAATCTGAGGATGCTGCCAAGACTGAAAGTGCAAGGATGAAGATGTTTGCCCAATACCTAAGGAAGATGCAGTTTAAGGGGAAGACCAAGATCTCTGTTTCAGGCATCCTGAACTTGTGCTGAAGGCAAGAGTAGAGATACTACTTCTATTAGAGCAAGTAGATTTGAAATAGAAATGCAGCTTTGTATATATCAACTGTGAAAAACAACTTCCCGGGGTCAAATTCATACAAGAGGTATCACTCAGCACTGGTTTCTGGAGTCACTGTATCTCCACCAACCACACAGGGAAAGGGCCACCTTCAGAACCAGACTCACCCTGGCAGATACCAGCCAGGCTCACCATACCCTGAGTACCCAAATGCACCATGCCAAGGAAGGCATTCTGCATCAGTCACATGTCAGGAGTAAGGACACAGCCATTTCTGTAATTTCCAGGGACACTCCTCTAAATACCACAGATGGAGATGTGAGTCTGGGGAGAGAAAAGCTCAAGAAGCCAATGTTGGTATTATGTAACCATCAGCAGGAAGCCAGTTCCTTTTCCAAGGAAATGAAGGCTCTATTCCACCTCCACAAGAACAAAGGGGAATGGGAGTTGAATCTAATGGTACAGGCAGCTCAGAAGATCCTGATGTAGGGAAAGCCCTACAGTAGAATCCGAGGCAGTGAAAATGCTGAGAGCCTGCAGAAAAATAAATCTTCTGCATTCTCTTCTTTTCCCATTGAGATGCATTTCTCTCTAGTCTAGGCTCTGGCCACATTTTTAATTCACAAAATATGATACAGACTGCATGCATTATTTCTTGGAGTTGCAAGAAGGCAATTATCCCCATGCACCACAAGTGAAAGGAGGCATATTTTTGGCCTTTTGCAACCACAATCCCATATTGTCCCTGGCTAATGAAAATAACCTTAGCAACACACTGATTTACCAATAACTGACTTACTGAGACTTACTGGGCTGGGCTGGTTCTAACCATACATGTTCTTGAGTAGTACCTGCATGACAACACACTGCCTTCCTCCATTTATATGTAAGCTTCACACAGATTGGTGTGGATGGTTCTTCTCACCAAGGACAAGGGAGCACAGGAGAGTCAACAAATGAACCTCAGCAAGCCCATTTGGAGAGTTGCATAGGGAAAGGTTTTGGAAGATAGCTAGAAGACTAAAATGACCCATAGCAAGGCAGAAATCTCTTCACAGGTGAGACTTCTACACCTTCTGTCTTCCAAATTCAGATGGTGCAAGATAAAGCCAGACAGACCTAACAGATGTAAATCTGTTTGCCAAGAGAGAGTGGTGATATGGTTCCAGGACTGATGGCTGGTTTTACACAGAAACACTTGGTGATACATCTGGTATTCATAGCAGGAACCACCTACTTTCAAGCCTGGCAAAAAAACTATGATTGCTTCACTCTGGATCAGCTGCTCTCCTATACACGAACATTCACATGGTTTCCTAGATGAACAAGCCTGTCTCCTTTCCATGTAGCTCTGGGACTATTTGTGTTTCAAAGAAGCCAGATAAAATGCACTAAAACCAAAGAGCATAAGTACATTTGGAGCACAAACCTCTTTTGTTGTGGCTTCAATGGCTTGTCTGTGTGCTGACATACAGAGTGCACAGCCCTCTGGTTGTGTCCACACCAGGCACAGACTGATGGGCAGACACTGCAGAGCTGTGGCATGCTCTTCCCCCGAGTCACTAAGCTGAAAAACCCTGAAAGTCTAGTGTAGCAAGCACCAGTCATTCAGAGCAACACCTTAAACACTTCAGTCCCAGCTGTGAAAGGCCAGATCAGCTTGCTGTATTCCCACCAAAGCTGCTCAGACAAGCAGAGTAGCATGTGGAACAAAATAATTAACCTAGTCAGCAGAAATTCACAAACCTCCCCTCAAAATCTGTATTACAAGAGTTATTCTTCAAACCTAGACAAAATGCAGAGTGCTTTCCTGGGTGCTATAATACTAATATATTACACCTTCTATTTATTGTGATGTTTGCATAATTGTTCCAGAAAAATATCAATTTATAGCACAACATGTAAAGAATGATAAAAAAGAAATCATTACTAAGTGTCATTCAGCAGAGTTCAAACTGACAGGAATTTCAGATGATGCATTTTAGCTGAGAGTATTTTAGTACATTTGACCATCCCATAGAATTGTTCATCAACATTTTTATCTATTTGTCCCTCATTTTGGCATTTTGGTAATTTTATAGGATACACAAAAAAGGTCTTAAAGACATATGTTAATACAAAATAGTGGCCAATTTCTTCATAATAACTTCATAAGTACTGAAGGGATATTGCACCATGTCTTTGGAGTGGTGATGCCTGTGATTGCTTCCTGAATGCACACTACATTTCAAAGGAGTTCTGCATTTCCAGAACTATTCTTCTAATCAAGCAGACAAGGCCACCAACTGGGAAGGGCACAGTGACAGGCAGTTCTCTTCTGCAGCAGGAGGAGTACATAAAGATTTCAGAAATCTAACCAAGTTTTAATTTCATAATTTTTAAACCTTTTTCTAACAGTTCCAGTTCCCCCAGTCACATACAGTGCCCCTGCCACACCCATACATACCCCCTGCCAGGTACCTCCATCCTGTCCAATGGTAAAGAAAATACTTTTGTTTACTGAAGTATTTTGTTTCTGGTCTTACAGAGACATTTTTAAAGTGCTCCCACACATAGTTCAATATTTTATCAGCAATGTTTTATCTGGCACAGGAAATTCAGACAAATGTCTTGGAGGCATCATGGAGCCTACATAATTGATATTGGATAGCTGAAGGTGGGAGAAGAATGTTATTAAGTAGGAAATCCTCTCATATCATCTCATGTGCCTAACTCAGCTTGAATATTCACAATTGATTTCTCTTTTCAGAGTAATAATACATTTTATCAGTTTTCACCATGACTGCACAATTATCTACAGTTTGAAGAATTAACTGAGTGTCACAGCATATTTCCAGCTATTTAGACATACTCATGAGGCTTCTCCTGAAGGCCCACATTTAGGCTGGAGAGCTGACACCCAATCCCTCTGAAAGATTGCTCGAGTGCATTTATGTTGTTAACACTGCCCTTATGAGTTCTGCTCATGATGAGGTGCCACAGTGAGATGTTTAGAAGAATGGCAGCACTTGGCCGTTTGGGCTACAAATTGCTGCTCCAGCTATTACAAGCTAGATTTTTTTTTTTTTTTTTTTTTTTTGGTGGGGGGAAATAAATCCAAGCTATTCTTGCAGTTTTGATATAAACAAGAAAATGACAAAACTGTTTTCCAGCATTAGAATGTCAAATATTTTCTCCCATAAGACTATTACCCCTCCTGCCCTACTGGCTAGACATGTAACCCATCTGGAGATGCCAGCACCAGCCTCATAAACTCTGGGTTGTAGCCCACCTATGCAGAGCTCCAAATTCAGGCTGCCTGAAAAACCACATTTGCATATTCTTA
The DNA here is from genome assembly GCA_013400855.1 of Buphagus erythrorhynchus. Classification (NCBI taxonomy): domain Eukaryota; kingdom Metazoa; phylum Chordata; class Aves; order Passeriformes; family Sturnidae; genus Buphagus; species Buphagus erythrorhynchus. The sequence continues at coordinate 40,896 of VZTT01002622.1, forward strand.
GGGAAAGCTGCAAGGTCTCAACAGCTAAAGTTTTTCTGGGAGCCTGTCCTAGCTGGGTGGATGCCTGCTCCTGCCTGCTTCCTGTCCCATCCAGATGCAGATGTTGGTGACCTCTCTGGAAGCACTTCCACAAGTACAGAGAAAACCAGGCACTTCAGGAACAGCCAAACCCCTTGGAATCAAACCCTGGAAATGGGAACTAGGAGTCTCTTTGCCATGTCTTTTCCATGACCTGAAAGCTCCTGAGGGATGGGCCTGCCTGGCTGCAGCTGGGGAGGAGCAAGTGCCAGGGCTGGTGAATGGGTGCCAGACAGAGGGAGTGGCAGCAGGAGCAGGAGGGGAATGAGCCATTTGCAGCAGGGATGAAAGAGGATCCTGGAACATCTGGGCAGAGGGATGGATGCAGGAAAATGGATGGAGGTTGGGACCATAAAGGAGATGAGCAGGCTGAAGAGGAAGTCTGGGAGTCAGAGAGTTGTGGGGAGGAGGGGGAGGAGGAGGAGGAAGGACCACCATGGGGAAAGCAGGATTGGATGCAAGAGTGGTGGGTGGGAAGTGGTGGACACGGGGTCTGAGATCTCCCTGAAGCTGGTGGAAAGGGGAGTTTACCCTTTAGAAGAGAGTAAAGGAGCAAATGGTCTGAGTGGAGGAATGCAGAATCCCCAAAATAATGAAGTACAAGCAAGAAGCCATGTCTTCTGACAAAGTATCAAGCAAATATATAGTGAAAAAGAAGGAAATAAAGGAATTAAAGCTCCTGAAATGCAAGTCTTGGATTTTCCTTGTGTAATTAAAGAGAAATTTCCCCTGCCAAGCACCAGAAAGGAGAGCACTGATTGCAGTGATCCAGAGCTCCTCATCTGCCTGGCCAAGAAACAGGGAGAAGATACCACATGAGACAGGGGTATTGTGAGCAGAACTGCAGATGCACGGAGGCAGACAATGAAGGGAGGGTGATGGGAGTGTGGCACATGCCCTGACACGGGCAGGAGGTCTGAGCCAGCACTTGCAAAGCTCCTCACTTGCCCCAGTTCTGCTTGCTCCCTCCAGGAGATCTCCAATGATTCAGGGTTCCCGCGTTTCTATGGGGGCACCCCCAGTGCAGGGGAAGCTCCTGCCAAAGTTAGCCCTTTCCTGGTTACCAAAATCAGGTTGTTGCAAGGCCCTACATCCTCAAAACCCAGGCTTGAATAGCTCCAGAGTCACTGGAGGTGTGTGGGTTAAGACAGACTTCCCCTTGCAGCTTATCATGCATGGGAAAACTGCACGGCTGTAAATGGAAACCAGGTCCCCAGAACTTCTACTCTTGAGTCCTGCTTCTTCCCACAGTGCCAGTTTAAAACTGAGTGTTAGATATTTCAAACATGAAGAAGATTAAATGCTTATTTTAAAAAATTCTTTCTGAGAACACAGTGCAATTTCTTCGTGCTTGGTATACCAACACTCAGCTATAGTTTATTCAACTGTATTTGACTGCTGTAATAAAGTTATTTGATAAATGAACATCTGGCTCATATTAACTCCTCCCCAAACTCTCCAAAAGAAGGGGTGGTATTACTTCCTCCAAGATACCACAGATCCAATTTCCCAGTCCCCTGAACGATATCCATGCCCTGCAGCTCCACCTGATACAATATTGTGTGTCAAATTTGTCACGAAGCTGTTTGTGACCTTTCCCATCAGCTTATTCTCCAAGACAATTATAAAATGTCAGACCTCCTCTGATGATATTGCTCCCTCAGCCTCTCACTATCCCTCACCTTTGCTCATGGTTTAAAGCCTGGTTACAGTTCCCAAATATACTAAATGATTTCCTAGGAGTTAAAGCTTTCTTTGAGCAATGGTCAGACAATCCTATTAATCATGTCTGTGGCAATCAAAATTCCAGTCAGGGAAAGTGAAAAATAATTACTGATTTTCATCAGGCAAGCTGCTGCTCTGCACCTGAGTTTATTAACCAACATATCTGATCAGGGCATGGAAAAAACTTCTATCAGATGTCAAATGGGAAAAAGTGGAAATGTGCCCAGCTGTCCTCAACTTTCTAGAACTTTCCCTGTCTGTGCTCAGCCTTTCACAACCAATTTAACACATGCTATCCCAAAGGGCAGTGTGAGATGCAGGTTGCTTGTGCAGCAGGAGAAGTGTTTTTAGCAATAAACACCTCTTTTCTGGCCTCAGAAGGGGTTGCAGTGCTGTGCTGTTCATCAGACAAAGTCCACCTCCCTGGTACAGGTAAAGCAGAGGGGCAGGAGCCTGACCTGTGATATCACAGGGCACTTTGGAAACTGTGCACAGCCCTGCATTTAGCATCATCCTTATCTGTGGTTGTTTAGGAATTATAAAGAAACATAAGGCAAAAGATTCAGAGTAAAAATCTGGCCATTTAGGTCAGTATTTTACCGCAGGTACATGATTAGCTGCCTTTTTTTTTTTTAAGCTTTTTCTTTTTTTTCTTTTTTTTTCTTTTTTCTTTTTAAAAGAGCTAAATCTTCCCCCCGATAAATATTCATATTTTCTTCACTATTAGAAATGATCCTGAGGCTCAAACTTTGCATATTATTAGCTGAAGCTGTTAGTGTAGTTAATAACCATAACTGGGCTAATGGAGTATGTACCTAAAATAGTTCTTGCTCTCTCTTGGAGCTGAAAAGGCCATTTTGGAAGTATAAATGTTTTTTGATTTATCAGTAAAGGCTTCTCAGAGCATTTCCTTGATAATGGCTGGCTGTAGAGGAGGCTTTAGGCGGCCCACACAAATGTATCTTGATGTCAGAATCCAGACTGAGAGAGGAAGAGAAAGAACACAAAAACTGACTGGTAAATATCTTTAAGATGACTGGCACACTGTTACGAACTTATGAGAAATAAATCAGAACATTTAAAATAATCAACCAGAATTCAAGGACTTGTTAGCAAAACAGAGGCACACTTTGAGGCTCAGATATTCATTCACCCAGCCACTACCTCATCTAAACTAGGGTGAGGATATCTGGATTTCTTTTTTGTTACTGCTAGTATGAAATAATTACCCACTGAAGTTCACTTATCTGAGGCCTTTGTTTATAATGGATTCACTGAGTGATTTTCTTCTTTAGAAATGGAAACCATCAACCAGTCAGACAATACCAGAGATAAAGAGCATATGACAAAAAAAGTGAAGCACAGAAAAAAAATCAGTAACAAAAGCCCCTCTACCTGCCAAAAGCCTTCCTACCTGCTGTTATCAAAATCCTGGGTCCTAAGATTTTGTTTAGCAGCACAATGGACTAATTACAAATGGCTTTGGTAGCACATACATTATTCACATTATCAGGCATAGGATAAGAATTTAAAAAACACTGCTAAATTAATTTCCTTCCCAAGATGAAATGAGAAGTTGCTCAGGGGACCAGGTGATATAGAGAATTAATAGAGCTTTGAACAAAAGAGAAAACAGAGCAGGGAAATAGAAAAATCAAAGGAATCTAAGTATTCACCAGCTATCTTAATTTAAGTATGAAAGCAAAGAGCTGTGACAGCAGACACACAGAGCATTGCACAGGGCTCACGGGTGTCTATTTATCACAGGGACAGCAGTCCCTGGTTGGGAACAGTTCCTCTGGTCAGAGCCAGGTTTGGTCCAGAGCCAGGGCTGGTGCTTAGGAGATGGGATGGGGCGATGAACAGGCAGCATCTGAGTTAACTTGTGCTTGTTTTAGGCTGCACCCTTCCCCACATTCCCTAGTGCTACCGTCCATGGCAAAGCAAGCAGAAGAGATCACCTCCATTCCCCAGACCACGTCCCATCCCAGCAGGCTGATGTCCACTCCACAGGGGGCTCCTAGGGTGGGTGAAACTCACTGCTGGAGGGCCAGTCTGGTAAGTCAGAGACAGTAGAGATTTTATGGATCTCTTACCAGATCCATAAGAGTCAACTGTGCTGGTTTTAAGTCCATGATGACAAGGCAAGGAAAGTCCTTGTTCTTTCCCACCTTATATCCAGCTGCTGGGCTGTCACCTGGAAAAAGTAAATAGTCCTTGCTCTCATGGGATCTCTTAAAGGAGCTGGTTTTTCTTAGAGCAGGGGAAGCCTTTCATATCAGATGCAAAAGGAGAAGCCAACTTTAGCCTTGGCATGCAGAGCTACCCTTTACCAAGATCCCTGAAGTGAGAATACACCTGAGAACTTGCCTTTGATGTTGGTCCCTTGCAAGCACAAGAACATCCTTACACTCTGTGTCCCTCCTACAGGAGCCTCTGTGTGGCCTCTTGCCCTCTTTTTTGACCACAAACAGTTAGGACACAAAATGCATCATTTGATCTCATGTCCTGGTGGTTTCTGGTGATACCAAGCACAACCACAGAGAGGTTGGGGAACCTTCCCCTCCAAGACTGGGAGTCTACTGTTCCCTTTCATACACATGGTGGCTGTGTTATGTATATTCTGTATTTTCAACTATTCCTGGATGTTGAGGGGTAGGGAATGCACATGCCCTCAAGGAAATTGGAAATCCCCTTTGACCCTCAGAACAGGACAGGTTCCCAACATTTTGTGTTGTCTCCTGGGTACCCCAGATGAAATCCCATTTTCCAAGCACTCCTGCTCAGCTCCCTGCTGGAGGTAAAGCCCAGGAGAAGCTGGCTTGGTGGGAGTGCCAGAACCCTCTGGGGGAGCAGGACCTGCTCTTTTTTCTATCAAATAAACTGAGAACAAAGGACGTGAAGGATGGGGCCAATTGCAATTAGAAAATGCAAGGAGGGGAAGAACTAACATTCCCACCATACTGATTTCCCACAGGCATTACAAACCAGACTAACTCTCTTCTAGATTTTTGGTCTCTCTGGCCCATTCTGCTGCTTTCAGTCTATAGCCTAGGCTCTGCCCTTCACATAAGTGGGGGGAAACAAGCCCCAAGCAAGGGAACAGAGGGAATGCTAGTCAGAAATTGCATGTTTCCCTACCTTGAAGGCACCCTTAAGAATTTCTACATGAATATCCACACCTAAATATTTTTTTTGTCCCCCACCTGCCTCATTCTCTCTTGGATATTTATTTATGTAAGAAGGGTGACAGCATTTAAAAAAAAGAGCTAATGGGCTTAGACACAACTGGATGCTGCATGAGGAAGGGCACTCATCTCTGCTTGATAGATCAAAATGGTTTCTGTAGCATAAAACATGCACAAAATTTGACAGAAAAGAAGAATGAGCTTACAAACAACACAAGAAGTTGCCACAGTCACAAAGACTAAATATTTAATTGATTTGTTGTTTATGGAAGGGGTGTCACAAACCCCAGTTCCACTCACCTAAGAAGGAATGCACTGACATGTACTGCTGATGCCAGATGACAAGTGGCATGGAGACTTGCCCAGCTGCCACCCATGGCTTAAAGTAACCCAGCTTTCACTTCAGCCTAGAAGAAAATGAATGATCTACTTTTACAAGGAAAAATTCAGAAGTCTTTAAATGTTACTGAAGTACATCTTTTTTAGCATTACCCACATTGCCTTCATTTCTTGGTAAGTCTCAAAGTAAGAGCCACCAAAGTTTAACAATGCAAATTTAAATTCTCTAAAGCCTCTTCCCTCATTGCAGTATTTGTGGGCACTTTGCTGAAGTGTATTTTCTTCAGAATGTGCTTCAGTTTTTCCTTAAGGGGGTAAGAGCCATCCCTCAAACGTACTGTTGAACCTTCACAAAAAACTGCAGTTTTCTTTTAAAAAGAAGTTGATGTCACTGGAGAGTTTGTTGGGTGAGAAAAATCAAGGTTGGTCACAGCTGGCCTTTGGCTTGAGCCTGCAGCCCTGCTCCAAACCCTCCACTGCTCTGCAAGCACAAGGGGTTCCATTCACTGCCCACGTAACGTCACTGATGTCAGATAAATCAGCTCAGCTTCTTCTCAAAAGAGCATAAACCATTTTTCACGTTGCAATTCTAAGAGAAAGAAAAGAAAAAATGTATTGGGCTCCAGACATGACACACAGCTGAGTCTCACTTTGTCTGGAAACAATACAAAATTCACATGCAAAGCATAAGGAGGACAAAAAGGGCCCTGTCAGCCCCTACAAACTCATAACAGAGGGTTCCCCCCTGAGCCTATATAAACACCATATGCACTGCTGGCTCTGAGAAATCCTGGGGACAGCTACGGCTGGATAAGAACTGCTGGGTCAGAAGATAATCCAGGAGGGAGAGGGACAAGCTGATGTGTTAGACAAAGGCCAGCACAGTCCTCACAACAATCCACCACACGGCACAGTGCGCACTGCGAGGAGCTTCGCTGAGCTGCTGAAGGCAAAACACAGACAAAAGACCAATTGAGCCCTAAATAACAGATCTCAGTGAAAAGCCAAATCTCTGTGCCTTGAAGAGCAATGGTCTTGAGTGTGTCAGATCCCTGATAAATGCCAGCAATGCCCAAAGAAGCAGGAGGTGAGCAGAATTTGCTACCCTTTAGAAGAAAAAATATGTATTTAAACAGTATGGTTTAAAAGGTAAATACTCAAAAAAAGAGATGCACCTATAATGTGCAACGAGTACCTGAGTATGTGTTGTACTCACCTGACAACAGCAGAGCCAAAACCCAAACAAAGCTACCCTTGAGGCTCTGAGCTGGTGCCTGTCAGGTTTAGCTTTGCCAAGACACCGTGCAGGACCTGCAGCAGCCAGGGTGAGAGCCTCTCTTTGCCAGAAGTGTCCCACAGCTCATGGGCTGCAAAGGTAGAAGGAATCATTGCTGCTGCTGCAGAGTCATTGTTTCAGACCTCTCCAAGGGTCTGGCACTTTGTCTTGAGGAGCTACACAACAAAGACTCCAAGACTGTGATCTAATTCCTGAATGTATTAAAAACAGGACTATTCTGTGGCGGGGGCAAATAGGAGAGAAAACCCTAAGGAAAGGCTGGATTAAGACCCTTCTACTTCTAGCATCTCCTACCCAAATTTTACATCCTGTTGTGGGACACAGAGCGAGCAAAACTAACCCATGCATACCCTGTCTTTCTGGACAATTTGCCATTTTCTTCATCTGAATTTGCAAGCCTTACCAGCAGTGTTTCCCAGCCTGTGTGCTCAGCAGAGGTTCCCTGCTGTGTCTGTATGTCACAACTCCTCACTCCCCCAGACCTTTTCACTCCAGCCAGTCCTGTTAGACACATGAGATTTACACTGTGTTCAGACTTTCCAAGTGGTTTATATGTTTATGGCAGGTTATTGGGAACCTCAAGTGTCAGACAGATTGAAGAGCTAAATATCACAGTGGGCAGTGGAGAGTTGTTGCCTTCGAAGTCAATCAGTGCTGACCAAAGCCTCCTCTCTGAAGATGATCCATTTTGCTTCTGGTGTTGGTCCCATGTGAAGTACTGAGCTGTCAACCTTCTAAACTGAAAATTTTGGAACTCCTGATCACAAACTTCTCCTACAAACATAGCTTGCTTTTTAAGTGTGACTGAGATCAAAAAGATAAAGGTTTTGAATCTTGTGTTGGCAGTTTTATTGCTAAGAAAGTCTCCAAAAATGCATCATTTCCTCAGCTGATACACATGCCCCCCCCCCACCCCCCCCAGAAAAAGCCAATAAAATATTTTTAAAATTTTTGGTGTGACCAGGGAATGAAAATACATAAACTTATGATGTTTGTTGGTCAAATTATACAGAGTTTGTAGAGTCAGAATTCCTTAAATTTGAGGATAATTTTTTCAAGCTTATAATGAGAAAACGTAAGACTGAGAGTAGACCTACAAATATGTCCATGCTAAAATGAGATTCCAGAGACTTTGCAGTGTCTTTTCCATAAATCTGAGTCACAATGAGCAAACCTCTGACACTGCTCTTTGAAGTATTGTTTTACTAAAATAAAAGATGAAAATCCATGTGCTTCCTTCTATGGTTAATTATTCAGCTCCTACAGAAAAAGGGACAAAAGGAGGAAAGAAGAAAAAAGCTGGAAAGCACATAAATATCACTCACAAAATGCAAGAATTAATCTAATAACTTCTGGAATTTCTGTGGAAATATATTTTAATGTTCTCTTCAACACAGACAGCGTGGCATCCATTCACATGAAATGAATGTGCATAAAAAAGGTACTAAAGGTTTGAGTGCAGCTGCAGTGCAGTGAGCTGCAGCCATCCCTCGTGCATTTGCTGCCCAGAGGGAACTGCCCTTTTATCCTAATTGTGTGCAGTGTTGTCACGTGTGGCTCTGATGGTTGTTTCTGCAGTTTTGCCCACGTTTTATATACAGACTTCTGTAAATGGACCTCTGGTCTTCATTTCTGTGATCTGCTCTCTTTTAACAAAGTACAGTGCATCTACAAGAGGGGAACTGCTCTCAAAGTTCAGTCAGGCATGGTTCATCTTATGCAGTATCAGAAGGAAAAAATCCAAACTGATATTAAATCCTGTGAAGTTAAACACCTTTTGTTTCCAGCAGTTGATAAATGAAACAGAGACATTTATATTTTACACTGCTGATACAGATAACTTGGATGCTTTTCTCCTCAGCATTAATGTCACAAATAGTTGTTTCCAATGATCATCACTTTAAAATACAGCATTATACACCTCTCTTGGTACATATAGATTTTATATAGAGGTTGATGCTTTCTGTTCACTATTATGACCAAGTTTAATTCAAACATAGTAGGAACACAGCAGGAAAATGCACTACTTTAAATACAACTCCTATTGCAGAACAAAATAGGAAATTCAGCTTATCTTTCGATCAAAGCAGATGAGAAAGAGCAGTCAGTATATGAACATTAATATGTATGAAGCTCAATAGAGTGTCTGTGGATGACAGCTGTATTCTGCTCACGAGGCACTGCTGGATGGGAGTGTTTTGCAGTGGTGGAAGCAAACCCCTGAGGCTCGGTGGTGCTGGGGACAGGCATGGTCCTGCCTGTTCGACCAGTGCTGCTCTGGAGCAGCTGCCTGACAACAGGAATGGGGTGGGAGATGTGCTGAGGTCACCTCAGTGACCACAGTGAGATATCCCTGCCCCTTCCCCTGGAGCAGAGGCACAGGCAGAGTCCCTCTGCTCACAGAGGGTGACTGTCCCTTCTGGGCTGCTCAGTGCTTGGCACCATCATGTGCATTCCACCTGCAACCTGTCCCTACATTTACACTTAAAAAGTTAAACTTGGTCAGACATGAAATTCAACTTTTAGTGGCTTCAGAAACGTTATTTTTCTAGTTTGTCAGAATTGCTTGATCCTGACTAAAATCCACAAAATATCCCCAAAAATTATGTGTCTTGGTGCAATGCAGGAGGAGTTCAGACAGAGAGGAGCCTCCCAATTCTTACCTGAAGCTGGTCTGGCCTCTGACACTCTGGACTGAAAACATGGCAAGAGGCCAAATGATATTTTGTGAAAATATGCAAGCCCTTGGGAGATGATAAACAACCTTTTATATTAGATTCAAAAACAGCTTCCCTGGAGAAGTGACAAAGAGAGTCCTCATTTTGAAGAGTGGGATATAAAAGATAACTTCTTGGAGGTCCATGTCAGTCACACTGATGAGAGGAAGATAAATATAGCTGCAGAAATGGCTGCTGTACTCCAGCCCATCAGATTGGCTGTGGAAACTCTGCACAGCCTCCCTTCTATCCTCTCAGAGATGATGTTTACAAGGAATAAAATACATAATTAGGCAAGCAGTTGGCAAAAGACATAATTTATCATATTAAGCAATTAAGCAGCACTGGACCGATTTGGCTGCAGCTCTGAAAAATCCACATAATGAAACAGTGGCACTTGACATTAAAGTTGAACTTTCCTTAGGTCTAATTTTGACTGCCATTCATAGAGACAAAGTTTTTTGGACCACTCGAGTTGGGAATGTGGGCAGCACAGCTGCAGACCCTGGCTGTTTGTCTGCACATGCTGCAGCAGGGCTGTGCCAGCCTGGAGCAAGCGCCAGGGCAGCAGCGAGGGCTGCGAGCAGGAGCAAAGCAGCCCGTGCTGAGCTGTGCTTGCAGGGCTGTGCCACCAGCATCACCATGATTTCCAGGGACTGGGGAGGTCCCTGTGCAATCACCACTTCCTTCCTATGGGGTCTTCCCTTCCTGGGGTCCCTCCCTGCAGGTGCCTCCTCACAAGCCTCTCAGCACACAGGGTGCTGGGGTGGATACTCCTGGGGATTGACTTTGTGGCACTGCAGGGAAGAGCGAGGGTAAGCCATGGGCTCTGCTGGCCCAGCAGCTCTGGTGGGGGGGATTAGCTCTGGCTCAGCAACAGCCACCCCAAAACTGCACAGACACTCTCTATCACTGCACACCACTACACACCCATCATGTTTATATCTACAGAGGCAAACCAACCCCACCTTAAACGGGCCTGAATCCATCTTCTCCTAGTTTAGGGAGAGAGAAGGACACTAGCTAGGACAATGAAGCACCCAAACCATCACAGCAATGCATTTGTTGTTTGCTTTCTATTCTTGTTCTTTCAGTGAACACCAGCATTTAGCTCCAGTGGAGCCATTTGACTTCTCTCCATGATCCTTCATGATTTTGAAGCAGAGAAGAAAGAGATCAAAGCACAACCACAAAGCTGCATGGCCATCATTCATGCACTCAGGTGTGCTGCCAACTATTTCTCTTTTAGAAGATACCAGCTTTGATGTCTAACATCCTCTAGTTAAAAAATTATCCATTAAATGTAACTTTCTTATAGCTTATGCTGTTTAACACCATCCAGTTCAGTTGACTGAAGCTCTCTGCCTCCCTACACCAACACAACAGTTCTTTGCTTGTAGACTCCGGTGTTGGCAAGCTAAATGTTCAAATAAACTGTTCATGCCTGGAATTGTTAAATGTTTGAGAAGTCTTCTGTACACAAGAGAGCTTGAAAACCTTTATAAAAACAAAATGCACCATTATTTTAATCAATAACTAGCTAGTAATGGCAGGAATTTTTAAAAGCCAGTGTTTATTTCAAGAGTCTGACTTGAGATGCTGTAATGGGCTTTCAATTACAGGAGCTATGTATTGGGTTTAACTCCACAATCACTCTTCACATTCCCTGGTCATTACTCCTGAGATGAAATGCTGAGGAGATGGGGGATCCCCTGTGTTTTGCCTGCAGTAGGTATCCATTATCAATACTGCTATTATCCCTACATACACGGCCAGAAAGGATTTTTTGTGCTGTCAGCAATCTCCACATCAAAACATGCTCAGTGCAGAATAAGAGTTAATGAGCTGCCTCCTTTGTGCAATTTTATCAGAGATCAACAGACCTGGGTATATGAAAGGCCTTTATGTAACTGAAGGCAGCAATGGAAAAACTCAGATTTTGTGAAATATCATAAAATTGTTTTTTTAAGCAACACTTCTGCTGTTTGGGTTTTCTCTTCCAGCCCTTTCAGGGCTGCTTAGTCAACATAAAACCTCTATTTTTATCTTAATTTCTACTTTTTTCCCCCTTAGAAAAAGGAATAAAATGAAGGCCACTCCAGACAAACATATTTTTTTTTACATATTTGCCTGTAAATTCCTTCTCAAAGCTCGCCTTGCTACTATGTTTCCAAAACATGACATATCAGTCACTGATACACCTAAAGTAAACTTGCTACTTGTTATTCCTAGTGTTTTGAACCTGTTATCACCACTATTTCCAGCTCTGCTGCCCAGCATGCCAGATGTCTGACCAACAGGCTCTTTCTCAGGGTGGAAGTGCCCTTGCTTATGGAAATGCAGTGTAAGCTAACCACCCTGCTTAACCCATGTCTTAAAATTACATCTTGCACTATTTTGCTTCTCTGTGCACTCAGGTATGTTTCTTACATATCCCTTTCCTTGGGTGCTCAAGGACAAGAAGAGGAGGGATGGATGGTGGGGAATGCTCCCAGTGATGCTGGGTGCTTGGCAGGGCTCCTGGGGGCCATGAGAGCCAAGGTTGTGTTCACACTATGGGAGGATGCTGGAAAAAGCCATGAAAGGGAGAAACGTGTCCCACTGGAGTCTCAAAATTCAACTGATTTGTTGCAGCAAATATTAATTTTTTTAAAATAAGAAAATAAAATAATGATTCTGAAATATTTGTATAGCTCTGAGATAGCTTAAAGGCTCTTCTCAAAACAAATCTGATGCAGTGCTCACAAAAATGCTGATTTATCAGCTAAAAGGTTATGTCATCTAGTTTGGAGCACTTAGACCTCCATGCCTGCACTTATTCCAGGAAATAGGAGTCAAGGCTCAACCTGAGAAGAAATAATCATGTTTGTGCACTTACTTGATCATACAAGACTCAAAAAACATCTCTTCTTTGGAAAAATATGACCTCATTTTGTTCCTTGTGTCTTACACATTGACTCCTCCTTACAGCAGGTCTGGAAGCTGATGAACACTGTATTCTTGTAACTATGAGAAGCCCTTTCCTCCATGTGCCTCCTTGCAGCAGGCAAATCTGTTGCCTGGGATGTGAGACTAAATAACAGCTCTAGGCTGGTGCCACTGGAAGGACGTGCAGTTTACAGCATGGATGTTTTTCTGCCTTGTGCCAGCTGCTGGGGTGTAAGATGCACCAAAAAGAGGAATTTGTCCACTAGCAGAGGGTCCCAAAAGGCAAGCACAAAGCCTTCAGACACCCTGATGCTTGCCTGCATCTAGCCAACACAGTGAGATATATCTCTACACATCTATCTCCCTGTCATTTCCTGAACATATGTAACCCTGCAGGCAAACCACAGCATGCTGTGGCTAAAAGATGAGGTTATCATCTGCAAACCCATATTCAAAAGCTCTGCAAAAGCTCTGGTCTCGCAGAGACACTCAGGCAAATGCCTACTGCTTGCAATTAAAGTTATTTTCCTCATGACCATCTCCAAAAACTTATCCCGGGAATAAAAAGCCAGCTTGTCCTCCAACAAATGCCTCCCAGGCCCACACAGGTCTTTCATATGTGCTGGTGCAGCTGGTGTAACTCCAGGGATTTATGCAGGGTAAACCACAGATGTGGATCAACTCCCCTCTGTCTCAGCAAGCTCTCATTGCTAGCAGGACTAATCCATCTTTCACTGCACACATGGCCAATGCCTCTGCTCCTCTGTGCTGTCAAGTCTACACTGGAGCTCATCACAGCACTAAGATTACAAAACCCTGCAGCTCCATGATGTTGTACTGGGATCCCCCCTGGCCTGGCCTGCTCAACTGTTCCATCTCCCTTTTCCCCCCCTCGTCATAACCTTTGCTTCTGTTTTTCTCCTTCTTAAGGGATCTTTAGCCTTTCCATTGAAGCCATACACATTTTCTGCCCTAAGCAACCTGGATGTCACTGCTTCATTCCCACCCATACTAGTGTGTATGCTGGAGATGTGGTTTGGGGATATTGTTTGGGAAAACATCACCTGAACCTGTGCATCATTTCCACACTCATAGGAGCCCCTTTCATCCTAATGCATCACCATCATGAACAGTTAGGATCTCTATGTATCTAAAAGGTGAAAACCTCTTTTTCTTGCCGAGTGGCAGAACATGTGTCCCTTATTTCAGTTCCCTGCCGTGGTTCTTGTCCATTTGCAGATTTTTGGCTCTGTGTTCCCCACGTGTTAGTGATTAGCCCTGCTGTTACACCCAAGCTAACAATTTCACTGTTCAGGCTGAGATCTTGTGGTTTGAGCAGTGAACCAGGATGCACTAGTAAATATATTCGCTAACCAAGCCTTCTTAGTTATTTGTTCAAAACCAGAAAATCAGACACGAAATGAAGTAGTTAATTAACATTTGAAACATATTTTTACCTCCATCTGGCCCAAGGATTAGCCAATAAGTGGGGTCTTGCCAGCTTGTTTCCACTACAATACAACGGATGATACTTCAAGCATATCCTTGGTGCAGCAATGTTTATTTATTGTATGAGACATACACAGAGTCTTGTTTCCCTGAACACACAGGGCAAACAAACAGGAGCAGGTTCCTTGCTCAGCAGCCCAAGCCTGCCTTTCCAGGGAGCACTGAGCCCAGAAGAAGCTCTGTCTCTTGGCTCGCTCCCAAAGGCTGCTCCTGGATCTCTTACTACAGCCTTTAAATGACTCCATAACAAATACATTCCTCTGGAAAGTTGCAGAGCTATTTTTAAACCCCCTCACACACAGCTGTAATCAATCCATTGCCTGGCCCTGCGTTTGCCAGGACCTCTGGGGAAACCCTCCACCCACACAGATTGGCTTCTGCTCAAGCCTCACAGGCATGGCCAGGTGCTATTCTCTGATTACACTGAGGTGTGGTAATTGTGGCTATTACTTAGCCCACATGTGCCCAGATAAACACTTGTGGAGCTTTCAGCAGCTCAAGAGATGAAGGGTGTGGTGAACACCTTGCAGTGTGAGGTGCAGACAAGGCACCAGATGTCACACACTCAGGTGGATCTCTGCTCCCATAAAGAGCATGTGAGGACAGGAATTTGCAGCTGATCTCCTAAAGTACATATCCATATTCAATTCTGTGGCACCTGGGCCATCACACTGGTGGCCCAGCAGCTGTAGACAGCCAAGTAGGGGGTGCTTTCTGCTCCCCCTATTGTACTGACACCTACCTTGATCCTTAGCCCTCCACCTATCTGCACTGCTCTGCAGACCCATTGCAGACTCTTCAGGGCTGTCCTGCCAGAAACACATCTCTTTAGACTTAGATGAGCCTGTGCTTGGTTTTATTTCTGCAAGTCACACAAAGAGAAAGTCAACTGCAGCCTTTTCTTTGTTATTTTTAATGTTTAACAGAGCAAATTAATGCTTTGAAACAACTTTGAAGTCAAAAGTCCTGAAGGTCCCTGAGAAGACAAAAGCATTCAAGAAAGTAACAAAGATTCTGGAGTCAGGATAAATCAGTAAGAAGGCACTATGAGACCACTGTAGAGCTGCCTGGGGAAACTGCATCTCTCACACAGTGAGAGAAGGTGTGCAGGGGCTGGAGCACTCCTCCATCTGCGCTCCAGAGGAAAGCATTAAAGTCACTGACCTTTCCACTCACTGCAACAGTAACATCTGAACGTAAACATTTATAGAAAGAAATCACGTCCGCAAGAAAGAAGGAGTTGTGGTCCTTTGGGAGGGACCAAGGCTACAAAACAGAACTCAGTCCAGAACAGACAGTAACACACCTGCTTAAGGTACTCATCCTTGGTACATTAAACCAGGAGTCCAAAACTGTTATTTAAAGCTCTCCTTCAGAAGGAAATCCTCATGTCTTCATCAGAGAGGGCAAAAAATCAGCACCATGTCTGCAACAAGGCAGATGCCAGCTTCCTCCCCAGCAGGCATTTCTCCCTCCTGCCCCACCACCCCTTATTCCTGCCCATCCAGGGCTGGCCCTTGCACAGCCCAGTCCAGAGCCAGAGCCTCCGAGCCAGCCTGAGCAGACCCCTGAGCTTTTGGGACCACAGCAGTGTAGGAGAGAGGAAGGCAAGGAACAAAGCCACCATTCCCTGCTGTGAACCTTTCCTAAGCAATTGGTGGCTGTGTGGGCATACCACAGGTAGAACTGGCAGCAACGGAGGCTCAGCTACAGCCAAACTAAAATAAAGGCAAATTCTGTTCCTTGAACCCCCAGGAGAACTGAAATCATACTGTCTCACCACCAGCCTCCACAAGGGAGCTCCTGCTCCCCTCCAGACAGTCCTGCTGGTCCCCTAGCCCTGTGATGGGAGCTGTGAAGGGGCTGCTGCAGGAAAGACAACTTGTACCCACTCCTGGAGATACTCTACCTCTCTTTGCAAGCAGAAATCCCACTGAGATGCTGAGGGTCGGCTGTTGGCTGAGTTACTCCTAAAGTATTTCCAGCCCTAAAACACACACAGTGCCTTTAGAAAGGGGGAAGAGGATGGTGGACTCCCTGCTGCTCTGTGACAGGGCAGGCTGTGCTTCTCCTCAGCACCAGCTGCACTCAGGCAGGCTATTAATTAATTTTATAGGCCTTTAAAATTTGTTATGAAGCAGAAAATGGTTTTCAGGGAAAAGCAAACACACTCTGTGCTTTCTCCCCAATTAAAGCTGATGAGCTACACTGGCTCAGCCAAGACATAACAAAACAATGAAAACAAGGCAAAAGGTTTCAAAGTGCAAGTGGTCAAATCAACAAAGAAGTGTTTTCCCATGTAACAGAAGAAAAATAATGAAATAAAGTGTTGCTGTTCAGGGCTATAGAAGGAAAGGAATGTCTAAAGATGGAGATGTGGCAATGGTAAAATACAAACCCACAAGCAACAGAACATCTAGGTCTAAGAGAAGGATGTATTGACTAGAAAATCAGTGGTCAGAAAACTTCTCTGCAGCAAAGACCATTATGAGGCAATTGCCAAAAATATCCAAACTCCATATTTTAATACTAAACAGGTATGTTCAGAGGCAACGGAAATTTTTCTAGTCCAGTGTCTGTACACATAAGAATAATTATTGCCTGCAGTAGCAGGAAGCTTCATGAAGGATTTGATAAATAAAACTGCACAAAACTAAAGCCAAAGGAAAACATCAGTGAAAAGATCTCAGTGCAAGAGACCCCAGATTATGCAACTTCATGACAAGCGTAAGAGAAGAGCCAAGTTATGAGACTGAGTGATTCAAAGTCAAAAATACCCCTAAGGACAGATCCCAGGGGCAATGTGAAGTTTGATGATCTTGCTGGGTCTAAGACAGGAACTGAAATATCAGCAGAGATAAGGCTGGCCTGTACAATGTCCAGCACTGGAATAACCCACGGTTTCCATTCAAAATTGCCAAAGTCCCAGAGAGAAAGATATTTTCACCACTGTATGCTGGGGTGTTTCACAGTCCTCCCTCTGATTTTGCACAGATGGAAACTGGAGGGAAGCCAGGAGAGTTGCAGCAATAGGGGAAGAGAGACCATTTCCCCCATTGCCACTGTCCAGAATCACTGCTCCTACCAATGCTCAATTTCTTCCAGTGCAAAACGACAAGAAAATCCTTTCTAATTCAAGATCCAGCAAGGAATAAAGAGTATAGGTGGTCAGAGCTGTTGATAGAAATCATCCTATAAGAAATGCAAACATTCAAGTGCTCCTGTTTTGGGCAGCCACTTATGAAAAGCAATTGGAGCCTGCTGCAGAGCAACCCTGTACACCTTCAGACCCAAACCCCCAAAGGAGGGAAGGGAGAAATGTCTGAGGGGCAGCTACAGCAAATGGGTATTGTGAGCCTGCTCACACCCAGCACAGTGTCTTCTACAGACACAGAGAGAAAAGGATTGCAAAGGCTGATTTTGAAAAGAAGGAACCAGTGCTTTATAAATGTCATGTTTTACAGCAGCACAAGATTCCTCAGCACCAGAGCCTTGCCTTGCCAGCCTTGGGCTGGAGCTTTGGGAGCACAGAGCGAGCAAAAGCTGCAGCTCTGCATGAGAAACATCTTGTGCATAAAGACCAACTGTGAGGAAATGCAAATCCAGACAGGCTCTCTGCAGGGAAAACTTAAGAATATTGACTTTTAAATTGATTTTTTATTATGTGGCATTCCTAGTGATGTGATTTTTATCCTGGCCCAGCAAATTAAAGAGATTATTTTTGGATGATTCAACCACCAAACCCATGTGGCTTAATACGTCCCATACTTTTAAACATTCAGTCTTTGGTTTCTCACCAACATTTACACCAATAATACAATGTGGAAAACTCAAAGTGCTCCTGTGCCTTCCTTCCTCTGCCAAAGCAGACAAGCAAGCCCTATTCCTCCAGCCACAGAGGTGATGGGAGGAAGGCAGGTGAGGATGAGGAACAGGCAGATGCCAAGATGAGTATCAGCAGTGCAAGTCCCAGGAACACAGCATGGGGTTGGACATGGCTGAGTCAGGCACAGGCAGAGCTCTTTACACACCCACTTCAGATTCTGCAGGGACACTGTCAGGGGTGGGTCACAGGTACCTGCTGGGAAAAGCTACAGTCTGCAAGATTTGCAAGTGACTGTGTGTGAATAGTCTTGGACAGCCAACAGACCATCCCTACAGCTCCAGCACACAGTGTTGCCAAAGAGAAAATACATCCTTTTAATTAACACCCCCCTCCCCCAGAATATTGATCTGCACTGCACAAATTCCCCTAGAGCTCTGTTAGTAACTGCTAAGGCTTAGAATATAATGAATAAAACCCAAGAGGCTGTTTATCCTCTCCCTTTTCTCTTTTAGGGGTCATTCCTTCTTTCTATCGCCCCCAGCTATTTTTTTCCTACGTATCAAATCATTTTACCATGCTGAAGTTGTTCCAGTACAGATGCTTTGCCTCCTACTGCTGTGAGCCCATCACACTGCTCTGTGACCACAGCCACCACAAGGAAATAAACCTCGGCAGCATCTCAGCAGAGGAGCATTTGGAAGCTTTTAAAGAGCAGCAGTGCCTGTGGCAGAGCAGCCTTTCCCACTGCCACTGACAGATGGAGATGGAATAGGCTTTCTTAGTTTCTTTTTAGAGAACTGATGTAATGGCAACAACAATCTGCAGAGCAAATTGCAAGTGTCTCCCCTAGTTTATGTCTCAGCTCCCATCAGGCAAACCCCTCCTGAAGGAAGTTCTTGCTCCAGCCCCAGACATCCACATGCAGGTGCCCTGCTGAGACCTGTTTTCTGCCATCCTTACCATTTGGCTCATTTCCCACATTGGTCCAGTCACTCCTTCATGGCATCATCTTATCCCAGCAACAGCCCTGGCCAGCACATTTTTGTAGGCAAATTTATCCCTGCCAACAACCATCCCTCAAATGTCAACTCTTACCCCATCTGAAATGATGTGTGGAACCCTTGAAAACGAAGACCAGAGAAGGAACTGTGACAAGAAAAGTGTACAAAGAAAAGTGACTTCTTTCTTCTCCATTTCAGTCAAAGTCAGAGTTACTGTCTATGGTAGCAGAAGACATTTCAGGCAAAAATGGGATTTGTTGAAATTTACTAACATCTCTATGTGTCCTTTCATTCCCATGAATAACTCATCTTCCTTGTGACCTTACTATATTCTTGAAGTTTGCTGTATCTGCAATTCTTCCCTGGATGAGCCAAACATGTTTGTTGGCTGTGAATATACAAACTCTTAGTTTCCCCAAATATTTTCTCATATTCTGATACAAAGTGAACACGAGCTTTTTTTACATATATATAGTGCTGTGATTCCTGGAGGGGACATGTGCAGGGCTAGGAGTTGCACTGTGATAGTGCAACTTGTGGGTCCCTTCCAACTCACTACATTCTATGATTCTATGATTATTTTATATATCTTTATTATCTTTGATTCAAGACATATACATAAAATTTGTTTTACAATTTTCTGTTTTACTGCTCCCTTTTGTAAAAGAGAAGCTTAACAGTCCACCTGGGCTAATTTCTGCCCATTAATTATTTACATCCTTTTCAAGAAGGGCTGCGCAGACCTGAGCACTGTCAGGTAGCTGCAGCACACTTCCAGGTGAGTGCCCACCTTCCTCCTTTACTTATCTTTCTGCAAAAGTGCTGGTTGCCTTTTAAATTGCTGCTGCATTGTGAAGTAAAGCCTGTCCTGAGCCACACAGAGGGATGGCTAGAGATTTGTCCTCCCCAGCACACCTGTCCCCAGCAGCACCTATAATTTAGATTTTAGAAAAGGATGCAAGTATTTCACATTTATTCCCTAAATAGGGCAAGCAGGGATTGTCTGTCCTTTCTTCAACTCAGCAGTAAGCCACTTTAGTACATTTACTGACAGCTAAAAATAGACTGCTCATGCCTCTGCTTCCTCTACTGAGTCACCAGCAGTTCTCTGACCAATCCACAGTTGTACAGCAGATGGTTGGGCTGCAGCTCAGAAGGTGGAGGGTGTCTCAGCATTGGCACACTCACAGACCTCGTCCATTGCCTTACAAGGGTGTGCTCCTTGGGAAATAATAGACAATACTCTCACTAACAGAGGCACTGGGCATCAGGGAACACCAGCATGGGCTCTGCATTACCTGCAGGGCAGGTAAAAGCAACTCAGCAAGTCCTCAGATCTGTGCAATGAAGCACAGTCTAAAGTGGGAGAAAGTCTGCAGTCCAGGGAAGGGGGGAATTCCTAGGATGCAGGGAGGGCACATCCAGGGCTGAGCTCGGGGACTCCTGCTGGAATGCAGCCAGTTTTTGTACAAGGCAGCTATAAGTAAACACAGCCAGTGTTCTCCAAAGAGCTGAGCAAACAGAGCACTGTGCAAGACTTTGTCCCGGTGCTGCCAGAAGGCAGAAATGTGGCAAAACTGCCTCACCTGAGTGGTGTCTCTCCACAGCCAGCAGCCCTAGGGATGGGAAGGGTGCCTACAGGGATAGATGCTGTGAAATCACACAGTGCCTCATCCAGATCTCTGACCTGCCACCCTCAGCTGCCCTTAGCTTTGATGCCCTGGTGGTACACCTGGGTTTGGCAGAATGAGGGGCTGGCATGGCGTGGTGACCCAGCAGCAGCTCCTGGTGCCCTGCACAGCCCTTCACCAGCTCCAGGGATTTCCACAGGATGTGCAAAACCCAGGGAGGCCCAAGGCAGCACTCTGCTTTCCATTTTGCTTTCTTTCAAACAGCTGACAAGCCACAACCATGTCCCTTGTCCATCCCCTGCACCAGCACAGGCTGATTGCTGGCACCTCCCCTGGGAAACTGAGGCAGGGACTGCTCCTGGGCAGGGATGAGGCCCTGGTGCCATGCACACATCCCTAACAGGTTAGACACAAATGTCTAACAACCTCCTTTAAAACAAAATCTTAATTAGATTTCTCTGATGGGACAGCATGTTTTACTGGCTGGAACAGGAGACAGGATTTCTGGCTTCCGTTTCAGGATTACCCAAAATGAGTAATTTTCCCAACTTTCTCTTGGCTTGAGAATTATTTTTAATATATTTGTTTATTTAAAGTCTCTTCAGACTTTTGTTGCTGTTTGGCCTTTCTGGCTTGTTTTTTTAATTAAAAGTAATTTAGTACACTTTTTTTTTTTTTAATCCCATTTTAAATATTCCAGACTGGTCTCAGTTTGACAGCAAGAAGGTGGGTGGGGGGATGTCAGAAAGTTATTTATATTGGGTAACTTTGTTGCTAACTGTTTCTTCTGGGAGTTTCAATAACCAGTTAGCCATAGGTTGGTATTTTTATATGGCATTACCTTATTTAAAGGAGGAATGAGTTCACAAAAGTGAGACCTGGGCTGCCACTGGCATGGAAGAAGAGTGGAAACACACACTGGGTCCAACATCTACTGCAGGCTGGAGCAGAGGTGGTGCACCCAGGCTGTGTCCCAGGATGTGATAGGGGATGCTGACCCCATGGGATCATGCACCAGAAAGCTGCCCAGTTTCACCATGGTACAAATGGGTTGTTTTTCAGGGCCACAGGATGAGGGAGCATGGAGAAAGTTCTGTCCTCAGGGCAGAAAACATGTAAGGTAATCACTTGTCCCACATGATACTGTAAAATCCGGAATAAGTGGGTGCCAAAAGAAATTTCTTCCATAGGATGGAGCAGGGGGTCAGATCTCCAGCCTTGCTCCAGCCTGTGCAATAAACCTGATTCCTCAGCCACTCACTTTGATTTTTCCACCACCTGCAGCCAGGCAGGGAGAAGCAGATGTTAAGAAGACACAGGATTTGAGAAGGAAATCTGATTTCCCTCGAGTTTACCACTTCTCCCTCCTGGGTCTGCTTGTGTTTTTGGCAGCCAGCAGCAGCTGCCATACATGCAGTACACTCCCCTCATTTCCTAGCTGTACCAGGAGCTGTTGTTGTAGGAGGTTCAAATAATTGTTTTTGCAAGAGCTGCTTTCCGTAGATCCTTTTGAAGGTCGTGCTGATTATTTCCTCCCAAGCAAGTAAAGCACCATGTAATTATTGCAAATGTCACCTGGTGAAAAATCACTTCCAGTCAATCATCTCAGCCTGAAGATAACTGCTTCAGCTCTTTGCTACTGCAACAAGTCAAACAGAAGTGATGAGGGGTCTCACGTCTCTCCTGTCAAGGCTTATATTTCCATGCAAACACTAAAAATTGGTTAAATAATATTCATGAGAAACCAGTCCACAGACTTACTGCTCAGCAGGATCTGCATGCTGGTGAATCATGCAGGATTCTGCTCTTGCTATGGCTGTTCACACAAGACAGAGCAAGTTGTGGCTTTCTAATTCAAAGTGCTAATAGATCCTGTAAACCTATTGCCTCACAGCTGCTGCAGAGCAGATGACTCAGTGACAAGACACCAGCCTGGCTCTGCCAGGACAGTCAGGCACAGGAATGCCACTGGTCCCAGCCTTTTCCACACTATTAGAGTCCTAAGCCAAAAGCAGGTAGTATATGGCATTATATAATGATGATGTGGGACATTTTCTGCTGTAGAGCTCTGGTTCTATTTAAACTTAATTTGTGATGATCACTATCTTGGACAAAATATTTCACTTTTAGTTAATACTAATATGTGATTGTTCTTTTTAAAAGACAAAGCTTAAGAGCAAAGGTGATTCAATAACATCAACTGCAATTAATGTGTTTAATAAACATGGAGGCCTCAAATCTATATCTATATCTAATCTATATCTATATCTATATCTATATCTCTATATCTATTTATATATCATCTGTATCTATATAGATATATCTGCTTATCTGTTTCAAGCATCTTGGAAAGACAGCATCTTGTTTTATCTTAAACAATCAATTGTTGTTACTGAAAAAAAAATATCTTGAAAATGAGCACTTAGCACACCATAATTATGAGCACTGATCTAAACCTCTCAACAGTTAAATCTCCTGGTTCTAAAAGCAGCTATTTAGATGTGCCTGAGACAAGGTACAAGCCTCATATTTAAGTGAGCAGAGAGGAGACTGAACTCCATACACAGGCAACTATCAAGCCTCTATCGGGGATGAAATGCAGAGCAGAAATACATGAAGCAAATTTACCTGCTTGTAAGTGTGCCTTGTCAGAATTACTGGCAGAAGTAAAAAGGACACAGTTGACTAGAGGAAAAAAAGTATTAATGGCACCTTAATTTATCAAAAGGTTGAAAAAAACTTTAAGGGCTTCACAAGGGATGAAATAGAGGAAAAAGCATGAGTGCTGTACTGTGCCATTCAGCTAAGGGCACACACCCAAAAATGGGCTACTGCCATTACTCCCATGCACCAAATCAGCAAATACAGCACATATTTATATATGTATATACCTTTTAAAGATTTTGTTTTGGCATTAGCAGCTGCAATCTAAGAAGCAATAGTGAAGTTCTCTCTTCCCAGAGCTTTGAATAAAGCTGACATGGAGAGGAAGGATCATTCTGCAAAAATGCTGGAGGAAAATTAGTTTGTACAGGTTTTGTCTCCCTAAGCCTAAGTAGTGTTCTGGTCCACATGCTGAAGGTGTCAAAGAAAACATCATTCACAGATGTTAGAAAATACAGTCCCAAGCACCAATCTCACACAGCAGGACAGCATCAGAAATAAATGCCCTGGCACCCACATGCTGACTTATGGCCAGGCTGGTGTTCTCTGCAAATTGCTTTAATGTAAATTCCATCTTCATCAACAATTTTAATAGAGATAGGAGAACAAAATCAGATGTGTTAAAGAAACCACCATCCATTGGACAACTCAATGGCCATAGAAATGTTGTCACAACAAAGCATGCACTGGAAATCAATACAGGTATTTTGCCTATGGGAAAAAAAATACAGGACTTGTGACCAGCTGGTGTGAAGTCACAGATCTGTGACCTGGTTTGGAACTGGTCTGTCAAAAAATGTGGAATAACCAAATAAATCTTTAAGGAAGTTCTCTGGTATTTTCTAGCTGGCAAAATATAGGCAATGGAGCAAAGTTTCAGCACAGGGTTAAATCCAGCCTTGCCCAGAAGCTGTCTCACTCACAGCTCAGTGTGTACATTATCTGGAACGTGCAGGGTTCCTAATGGCATGGATGCAGGAGAAGACCTTGCTCTGACTCCAGACATCCATGAGAAGTATTTCTCATGTCCTGTCATACCTCCTGCCTGTTCCCATTCCCCATGGCCCACAAGAGGACAGTCAGGACCTGGTGCTGGTGGGTGCACAGCCTGGCTGGGACACAGGCATTCCCCAGGGAATGCTCAGGGACCCTTGCAGTGAGAAAGCTCACCCTCAGCCCTGCCTGCTCACATCAGGAAACTGCTAGTGGCTAGCTGTTTTTTTTTTTTTTTTGCTTTTACTAAGAGTTAGTATTGAATGCTCAAGAGACTGATTTCTTGTTTGGACTTGGTTGTTTATTAAATTTTATTTTAAGTACAGAAAGTATTGCAACACTTTTGGCTATCAAGCCAAAAGTGAGAAAATGGAGATGTTTCTAGTTAGTTGCAAGGTCTTTTAAAGCTTAACTATCTACTTAAGAGCTAACATTTATATTATTTATACTTTTGACTTAATGACTAAGCACTTGTTACCTGCATTGTGGTACAAACTATCCAATTAAAAAACTACTACTTGAAATCATGAAGAGGGAACAAGGAGGGAGAAAGAGACAATGCTTAAGAATGTTCATCTTGTCCCATACCTATTATTATATTCTAAAACTCCAAATTCAAAACTCTTCACCATGTGAAATTTTAGACTTTTATTCTAACTACACAGCAGTGATTCTAACTCTATCACTCAAATTTGGAAGATTTTTCCAAGGCCTCAAGTCAAAAGCAGTGTTCTTTTGAGGGTCAGTGTCAGAAAGCACAGAAGTTCAAAACTCCCAGGCTTCAGGATTCCAACAGAACCATTCCAGAAGACTCCATATTTCTGCTCTGACCCAAGGACTCTTTGGTAAGGGACAGTTCATGACACACAGCTGGCGTCCTGCAGTACCACAAACAACTGACACCAGCTGCTGCTGTGACCTAAAGCTGGTGCTGGTTTCCCTGTGGAGGGCAGAGGGCTCAGGGTGCTGCTCTCTGCTGGCCAGGTGGCAAGAGGGGTCCCCTCTCCCCCAGCACTGATGTGTCCCTTTCCCTTCCAGCATCCATCTACCTCAGGAGATGAAGCAGCATGGTGATGGGTGCCTGGGGCTCAGACAGATTATTTTTACATCAAAGGAAGCCAGATGTTCATCAGATTGAAGGCAATTTCACCTCTGCAAGATGCAATTTCACCTCTGCAAGATGCAATTTCAGTGTTGGAAATTTTGAGAGTTTAACAGAGCTCTTGAGGATTTCAACATTTGTCTGAAAATTATTTGGCAAGTCTTGAAGCTACAACATTGTTGTCTCAATGTATCCCAGCCTCTGACAAGATAGAACCTTAGCAAAATTCCTTATTTTTAGAGAAGTGTCCAGAACTTGGTCATATTGACCTAAAATATATTTGCCATTTCTGCTTTAAAATGAAGACTACTGCTTTCACCTGATCTGTTTTCCCAAATGAGTTCTTGATACTGATCTTCCTGCTGAATCAGGAAGCATGCTGTACATGCTAAATCACCCAAAACAAAATAGTCCCTAACAGATAAATTATATGTTTTCAAATAATTCTCTCAATAATAGCTAAGCTAGTTTGTGTTTGCTTTTGACTGGGTAGCATTTTTTCTCTATTAACAATTTGATAACTGTGTAACTGAAAAAATATTCCACAGACATGTAAATCCTCGGCAGAGGATCCACTGTACATTACTCTGGGAGATGCAATAAATCTCATTTAAGAGCTTCAGTGCTCAGCAATACTTTAAAATGGCCAGGAGAGAGCTACCAGTTGCTATTGCACTCATTGGTCTTTTCTCTCCTGGAAAAGACAGAAGCCTAAAGATGTCATCAGACATGAAATCTGGTTTTCATCTCAGACTTTTTCTGGCCTCCTTATATACATTCTTGCTTCAGATTAGGTTTTTTGCAAGTATAATTTTTGGCCTCTGGGATTTAATTCCCACAGCTGCAAATTCTCACTGTCACCTACAAGTCAGACCAACATCTAAATTATTTTTAACTCTGCCATAAAAAATAATGGATCCTATAACAATATATGAAGGTTTTTTTGAGAATATGATTTGTCCCAGAGAATTTTAGATTTCATTTTTTAAGATGAGTTTTTTCCTCTGATGTGACAGGCATAAAGACTTCACCTTGCTAGCAACCAGCTCTTCAATTATATGTTTTTAATTTCTTTTCAGACAGAAGTGAGCAGACCACAAGGTAGAAGTGAGCATATTGTAAGATGGAAATGAGAAATACTGCAGGCAGCTGCAAGAAAAACAAAATCAAAAGGTCATCTTCCCCTTTGCCTGCTCACATCACACCACAGGTTACAGTAACTCTATACTGCAAACAAGCAAATATTCCATGTCCTCACTTTGTCCCTCAGTGCCCCAAAGGTGTTTCCTCTGCAAACACAAGCACAGAGGTGTGCTCAGTAAGAGATCTTACAAAGGATCACTGGAAAATCCTGCCAGGATTTGTCTCTTACACATATCAAGGATCTGGGGATTTCACCTAGCCAACATTTGTTTTTAATGTGTTTCCAGGAACATTTACAATCCTGCTGGTGGCAGAAATCACTGAGTACCTATCCCAGTTCTCTGGTCATACAACTTTGGCCAGCTCAGGGTCAAACTTCCCAAGCTGTAAGACTGGTAAAATGTCTCTAAGATCAAAAGAAAGCAGTGTAAAGAGCCTGTGATGTGAGTTGGGAAGGCAGTGGAGCCCCAGGTGTGTGTGTTAGCTCTTCTAGTCACCAGCTGCTAACAGAAAAGGTCGAAAAAGGGAAATGCACTGGAGGAGCTAGATTTTGTCAGTCTCAGAAAGGCAGTACTATGGTGGGCACAGAGAGAACAGGTGTCTGAGCACAGTTTCAAAGAAGCTGCAGTTTCTGCAGTGGCAGACAAAGAGGAGATGCAGGTTTACCTCCAGAGAGGGCACTGGGCACCTCCAAGGCACCTCAGCTGCAGGGATTGACTACCAGAGCAGTGATGCAGCAGAGGCAGAAGGACAGGGGAGAATGCCAGGGAAGGAGCTGAAGTCCCTGGATTTGTTATTTTGTGCCTCCTCAGCTCTCACTGTCATTATATGAATGTGGTGGTGGTTGTGAACCTCCCCCAGTCCCAGCAGGCACTGTTAATAGCACAGCCTGGGTGAGAAAGGGTCCCTGAGGCCCAAAAGGGAGACAATTTAGAAACTGATTCAAAGCAAGGGCTGCTACTCAGATTGCACAGTCAGTGATGCTTGACACCTCACCAGCCCACCAACAGCAATGGTCAAAACATAGCAAAGACATTGTGTTTGCAAAGTGATTTCAGCACTGCTATCAAAGCAATTTTGGACCCAAAACTGGGGATCAAAATGATTTTAAAGAGCAAGTGGGAGGGAGCATTGAGGCAGGTGAGTGTTAGAGTGGGACTTGAGGAATGATGCCTCAGCTCTGAAGTGTGACCAGCAATAAGAGAAATGACAGGCTTGTACCGGTAATTCTTCAGGATCTCTTAAAAAAACTTGTTGATCAGGAAAGTTTTCTGCACAAAGGATCATTCTGCAGAAGTAGAAGCAAGCTAGAAATTGTAAGAAACTCAGCCAAAAAACCCCCCTAAAAAATCCACTAATAAATATGTTTTAATTAATACACCTTATTTTCCCTAAATAGAGTCTTTCTAGCAAGAAACCCTTCCTACCCACTTTTACCTACCTAGCATATTCTGCAATTTACCATACAGCTTTAGAGAATGTTCCAAGCAATCTGCATTCACACACACACACACAAAACACACATACACACTTTCCCCTGCCATCTGCTCTTAGCAGTGGGTAGGAAAGAGTCTATTGCACTTCCTCACTGCCAGTAATGCAATAATTGGATAAACTATGAATACATGAATGAGCAAGGCTGGACTGACAGCACAGCCAAAGAAGCTGACAAGAGATCAAAAAGAAACAGAGGAAGGCAGGAGTACATACAGTCTTGAGAACAAGCCCTCGGGCACTCTAACGATCTCTCTTTCTGTTCTTTTCCCCAACAGAGAAATAAGACATAGGTTTTCCATTTGTGCTGCACCTTCTCAGTATCCTCGGAAACAATCTGCATCATTGCCACTTTCTGGTGGTGGGCATTTGGGTTGACCCCTTGATGACAGCCCATAACTGCCACAGTCATATCTGCATTTGTTTCTGGCTGGGTGCAGTACTGAAGTTCTCCAAAATCCACCAAGCAGGATTTCAGCCAAGATATAGTCATGAGGAAACAGGAAATAAAACCAGAAAGAACAAGAAAAAGCTTATTGCCAAACTCATCCATGCTGGCAGACTGTCCAGTTGACTTGATAATGGTATTTTTAATCTATATTAGGAAACAGCTCTCTCCTACCCCCAGCATTGCTCTGGGACATTGCCCACACTGAGCAGGATTACTGCAGATGGGGTGCACAGGCAAGGGACAGGCTGCCTGTTCAAAACATGGGTGCACAGAGGAGCAGCAAAGGAGGCTGGGTACTACCTGTGGTGCTCTCTGGTATCTGAAGGCTCAAAGCTGCCACCTTTCTGCCACCTGAAAGCAGTTATCCACCACACCCAGCATACAGGGAAGTGGGAGGCAGTGATTGAAGAGTTAAGCAGGACATGGGCTGGATGCTGGTGGTGGGGCAGAACCAGTGAGCACCAGCTTGGGTTGCCCTGTCTGTACTTTCTGTTTTCTCCTTTGAAGAGTACAGCCCATTCTGCCCCAGGTGGGAAGGACAGGATGAGGAGCAGCAGTTTTTTTGGAAGTCCTGGAAACAAAATCGATGCACTGGTCTGACCCACTGCCTGCTATCTCCTGCATCTCCTCCAAGGTCAGTGCCTTCTTTCTGGCACTGCATGGTGTCTGGGAAGGGAAGAGTCAAACTGTTTCTCCTCTTTTGTTTCAGGGCACTGGGGTGCCCAGAGCAGCACAGACTTAATCACTGTGCAGTCCCAAAATTAGGCAGGTGTCTATCATAATTGAGAAATTCCAGCTTCATCTGCTGGAATGGGAGTGTGGGCACAGACATTTGAGCCCTTGTACTGTGGCAGGCAGAAAGCTGCTCCCTGACACATGGTGGAATGGCAGAGATGGAGATCTGGCTCCCAGAGTCAGGTTCTAGGAGCCACACAGAGGAAACCCTTCCAGAGTTTCTTGGATGGGCAGCTCACCTGAGCTCTCCCTTTACCTCATCCCTTCACCTCATCCCTTCAAAGTGCTAACACATTTTTTGGCTGAAATTTTTTATATTATCTCAGCCTGAGGCAAACACCTGGTATGCAGAATTTTGGCCCCAACAGTTGAAAACTGGCAAAGTTAAACAAAAGAGAAACTGTGATGCTTTAGTGGGAAGCGTAAGGCAATGTTAACACTCCACCACAGTTCCAGCTGTGTCACTCTCTGGTTTGGGATGCAAACCCACAGGTCAACCCAGGGTGTAGTTGTGTTTCTAAGCAGCCACAGAAATTACTGATATGAAGTTGTCAGTTTAGCCCTAGGACTGGATCTACAAGGAGATATGCAATTACAGAGATCTTATCTGGCTTACCTACTGGCAGTGTTTTTTGTCTCATTAAGACTTCTTAATGTAAACTCTAGGCTTTCTGCTCCCTGTGCCATTGTTCTACCCATTGAACTAATTGGCAAAACACAGATATGTTTTACTTCATCTGGATTTTCCCAGCAGGCTTAAACACAGCTCAGCTGGCTCCTACCCAGCAGCAATGAAATCTGAGGTGGGAGAGGTGCCCATCTCCCCAGCATGGTCACTCATGGGCCAGCATGGACATCTTCAGTTGTGCAACCTGAGAATGTCACAGGGAAGGGTTTGTGGAGGGGGACACAGCCTGGCAGAGCAGGAGGTCAGGGGTCTCTCTGCAGCTAAGTGCTAATGTGCTAAGTCTCAGCTGTCATAGGATTTAAGGCTTTTGTATCCTATCCACAAGCACCCTCAATGCCAAGTCCTTGGGCTTCTCAGCTGACCTGGGACCCCTCTGCTGGATGCAGCAGTGCAAGCCCTTGTTTGATGCAAGTGGGTACCAGTTCTGCAGCAGTCACATAGATTCAGGTCAGATACAAGCCTTGACTGATTTTATTGACGTACACTGGAGAGTGAAGCAGTTGCTGCTAAGTCAGCTTTAAAAAGTTAGGGCTAAGCTTCTGTCAGTGATCCCTGCTGCCTGCAGCAAGCTCCCAGCAGCACAGACCTTGCTGGGCTCCCTTAGCCCCACTGCACAGCAGGCAGGGGCAAGCCATGGGCTCCAGCACCTGGCACAGACCCAGGTGGTGGCATGCACTTTACAACACCCATCCTCCATGGAACAGCCCAGTGAAGAAACCTGCTGGACTTTCAGAAGCCACTGCAGGGCACTGAGCACTTCTCAAGCCCACAGAGGCAGTGAGGGTACTCAAAACAGTGAAAGAAGAGTTCCAAAGGGCACTCATTTGAAAAATTAAATCAAATTGGTCCATGGGGATGATGCACCCAGGAATGAATACCCATGGGGTGTCCTTCACCAGGGACCTCTTTCTGTATTGAAACTAGTCAGAAACAGTGTGCCTTTTGCTTGCTCATGTGCTGCTGGATGTTTCACAGGCTCCAGGGAGGGAAAGTACAGCTCTGACTTACGTAAAGGAGAAAAACACATTGCTAGATCATGTGGAGCTTATAAGCCTGGGTTTGCATTCCTAAAATATCTCAGTTTTAGTAACCCTTGAAATTTAAGTCCCTGTAGCAAAGACACACCAACTATCACCTTGGGGTTTCATATTTGTGAAGCCCCATGCTTTTGAGTTAGATTACTACCAGGAAAAAGGTCAAGCATCCTCCTAGCAGCTGGTTTCACAAGAGAAAATGTAAACAAACTCAGCAATCCAATATGCAGTAACACTGGTCTCCAGACACTGCCAATATTTCATCCCCTATGTAAAAAGCAGTGGGCTGGTATTATTTGTAAAGGAAGTCAAATGAGCTGACACAAATTAGGGCTTTTTAAAGAAACTGGAAGCCTATCATCCTATCTACACTTATAGTCTAGGCTCTAGACTAAGCCCCATCTTTTAACCATTTAGGATTCTGGCAATAACTACCAAGAGAATTTTAAGTTGGTATGTAAACACTTAAACAAATGTCAGCAGTTCTAATACAGTGAAATAATGTTCTTGTGACCAAGAACACATAGATATTAAAACCAACCCCAACTTTTCCACTGACTTCTCATTGCAGATAGGACTAGAGAATTTCTTTACATCATATGCATACTCTGAACCTCAGGTAAGGTCACAGACTGTGTCTGCTCACCTGTTAGAAAGAAACATGTATTTGGGGAAGAGAGCCCTAGCTTGGCACACAGGAGAGGGAGATAGGATTCCCAAAACATGTGTGTGACCTTGAATAAAATACACTTCCTTTCTCTTCCTTCTGGCCAGGTTGTCTTTAACCTGCAGGGAATGGCCTGGCCCTTGTGCAGCAGCAGCCAGTGTGGTCCAGTTCTGATACAATCATTCAATATTAAATCAAATAGTTACAAAATAATTATTAAGTCAATTATTCAGATCAAAAAACTATCCTGAAGTATTGTGAGCAACTTTATCTCAATTTCAGAGGAAGTAAGAGCTCAGTACCCTGCACCATTGCATCCTGGAGGAAGGAAACCCTCTCATGGATAACATCTGGTCTCTCACAAATGCCACCAAACACTGATTGTCACTTCTGTTTGCCATCTGGCACATAACACAGGGGGCATACAGAGCTAAAACTGTAAGAACAAGACAAGCACCTAAAGCCCGTGGCCAGGCTGTAGCAATAGCTGGTTGTGGCATGGTCTGATGTGGGACACTCCCAGTCTTCCCAAAGCATGCAGAGCACTGTGCTCCATGGCAGGGGCATTCATTAGCCACATACAGGAAATCCCAAATCTTCCCACTGGGTTGACCAGGTTGTATCTAACTTGTCAATTTTACACACAAGTGCTTGAGTGGCACCAAATTGGGCTATGATGAGGGGGTCCCACCAGCCATTTTTCCAGTAGGAAACCTCAGCATGCCCTTCCCTGCAGCATCCTTCACCCCTGCAGAACTCAAGAAATGGGCCAACAACCTCAGGCTGGTGGTTTTCTGGGAAAAGATTTGCTTGGTGATGAACAGATTTTTCTTGCCAACAAATTTTTTGGCGTTTCCGTCTCTGGCAGTGACTTCAATACAGTCTAAAAATTCATTTCATACCTCTTCTAATTACTCTTGGCAAATTAAAACATTCAGTGTTTAGTACTGTTCAGCTCAAGGCCTTCTGCCCCAGGCAGCTGCAGACACAGGTAACCATGGTGGCTCTGGTGCAAAACATTCTAGAAGATTTCTTTGAGCAATATTTCCATGAGAGATGAGTGGATGTAGAAGTCATAAGTTCAACAATGGCTTTCTGTACCCTCTTAATGTTCAGCCATTGTGCTTCATTTCAGCAAACAAAAAATCTTGCCCACCAAACAAAAAAATCCAGTCCTCAGAGACATGCCTTCAGGAGCTTGAGCTTTCTGCACCTTCCTCTCACTCAGATTTATCACCAGAAATGTATCCAAATAACAGCTTTGGCTCGGACAAGCCCAAAGTCTTTCCTTCATTTCTTATTTGTTGAGGTAAGGGTACAGTGCTTGACATCTTTAGCCATGGAGTTTTGTACCTGGGCCTCATCCCTGCCATGTTGTATGTGCCACCACAGGGTCCCAGCCAGACCTCTGTGCCTGCCCCTGGACGGCCACTCCAGCAGCAGCAGATTTTATTTACACTCACTCATAACTTAAGGAAGCAGTTTCAAAGCTGGCACCCAAGATCATCTCATGAATCCTTCCACTGTAAGCTAAGAACAGGTTTGGGACCACTTGATGAAATTGAATTTCCCCAAGTCTATGGGATCTGATGACATGCATCCTGAGGGAACTGGCTGATGTAGCTGCCAAGCCTCTCTCCATCACTTTCATGTCATGGTGATCAGATGAAATCACTGGTGAATGGAAAAAAAAAAAAAGGGAAAACATCAGTCCTATTTTTAAAAAGCAGAAAACAGAAGATCTGAGAACTGGAGACTGCTGAGCCTCACCTCTGTGCCTGGCAAGATCGTGGAGCAGATCCTCCTAGAAAATATGCTGAGGCATATAAAAGACAAGGCTTAGGGTTAGGTGAACTGAGGCAGCCAGCACAGCTTTACTAAGGGCAAATCATGACCAATCTGGTGGCCTTCTATGATGGAGTGATGGCAACAGTTGACATGGGAAGATGGCACATGTCATCTATCTACACTCTGTAAGGCCTTTGATATGGTCACACATGGCATCTTTATTCTCAAATGAGATAAACATGAATTTGATTGATTGACTATTCAGTAGATAAGGAAATGGATGGATGGATGGATGGATGGATGGATGGATGGATGGATGCAGCCAGATTGTTTTGGTTAATGACTCTATGTCTAAGTGGAGGCCAGTGACAAGTTGTGTCCCTCAGAGCTCTGTCTTGGGAACAGCGCACTTCAGTATCTTCATCAGTGAGTGCAGACTGTGAGAAGTCATTGAGAGCAGCCCTGTGGAGAAGGACTTGAGGGTTTTTGTGGATTAAAGTCTTGGCATGAGCCAGCAATGTGTGCCTGCAGCAGAGAAGGTGTATTATATCCTGGGCTGTGTCAGCTCATTACAGGATGAGGATGGTCACCTCACAAACAGGCACAGAGACAAGGCAGGGGTCTTAAATGCATTCTTTGCCTGTCTTCAACATGGGTGGTGGGCCAAGGGATATCAGTGCCTGGGCTGGAGGATCGTGACTGTGAGAATGATAACTCCCAGCTGACCCTCATCACAGTCTACAACTTCCTTGTGAGGGGAAGAGGAGGGGCAGACACTGGTTCCTGCTCTTTTGTGCCCAGTGACAGGACCTGGGGGAATGGCCTGGAGCTGTGTCAGGGGAGGTTTAGGTTGGTTATTATAAAAAGGTTCTTCACCCAGAGGGTGGTTGGGCACTGGAACAGCTCCCCAGGGAAGGTGTCACAGCATCAGCCTGACAGAGTTCAGGGAGTGTTTGGACAATGCTCTTGGGCACAAGATGTGACTCCTGGGGATGGTGCTGAGCAGGGCCAGAAGTTGGACTTGGTGATCCTTGGGGGTCCCTTCCACCTCAACTTATTTTGTGATTCTGTGAAAAGAGGGGTGGCCAGCAGATTGAGGGAGGCGATTTTCCACCCATTGTCTGCCATCATGAGACTTATCTGGAGTGCTACATCCAGACCTGGAGTCCTCAACACAAGAAAAATGTGGATCTGTAGGAGTGGGTCCAGAGGAGAGCCACAAGGATGCTCAGAGGGCTGGAACACTTCTCCTATGAAGACAGGCTCAGAAAGCTGGGGTTGTTGTCTGGAAAAGAGAAGACTCTGGGGACACCTTACTGTAGCTTTCCAGTAACTAAAGGGGCTTATGGAAAAGAGGGAGAGGGACTTTTCATATGGGCAGATTAACACAGGACAAGGAACAATGGTTTTAAACTGAGTGAGGGCAGGTGTACAGCAGATGTTAGGGAGAAATTCTTTACTGTGCAAGGGATAAGGCACTGGCACAGGTTGCCCAGAGAAGCTGTGTGGATGCCCCATCCCTGGCAGTGTTCAGGCTGGATGGGGCCCTGAGCAAATGGGCTAGTGGAAGATGTCCCTGCCCATGACAGGTGGTTGCAACTAGGTTACCTTTATGACCTCTTTTAACCCAAACCATTCTGTAATTCTGTGATTTTATAATGAGGAGTGCTGAGGCTCATGTCCATAACTGAATGTTGTTCACAGGCTTTTAGAAAGTGGTTAGCCATATGGAATCCCAGGCCACATGGAAGGAACTGCAGGCACTCTTGTTCTGGAAAGCTATAGGCTTTATATTGCTCTCGCTCCTCCTTTCCCTTTGCTGCCCATTATCATGAATCCAGTGCGCCTTTGTGCAATATCATCCTTTATAAAAGAAGTCAAAAGGTGTGGCAGAACATTTAAACACAGCTGCATATATTTAATTATGTTATTCTGTCACCACACTTCAGTCAGACTGAGGGAAACTGGGCATTAGACAAACCTCTTGCTTTCAAATGTTATTTGAAGGATGATTTTTTTGAACCATAAAGAATTTTATTAACTTGTGCCATTCCTATGAAAGCATTATAATTCAGTGCACATCACTCAGCTAAGAAAATAATACTGCATCTCTATGGCAACCTGCAGTGAACAACATATTGACCGTCCCCAAAGACACAGGGAATTTCATTATTCTTGTATCATAATGGTTTCTACTTAGAGCATGCTTTGTGCTTATACACCTTTAAGATTAAAAAAATAAAACTAAGAATTGTGAATCATCAAGCTTCCAGCAAAATGTTTGATGCAATAAGCATTAATTTTACTTCCTGTAGTTCCTGCTTTGCACAGAAGTGTAACTTCATTCATGCTGCCAACATTTCTCTACACAATTCCCAAGGAAAATACAAAGTCAACGACAGTATGTGCACTATTGATGAAAGCATGAAAATAAGGCCAACTGCTTCTCTGCCCCTTTCATGTCTGATCATTTACACTGTTCACATCTCATCAGCTGTTACCACACTGCACCATCACATCAGCTGTTCCTTTATTCCTCAGAGCTTAGCTCAATGAAAGGGAGAAAGTATGCATTTAAAAAAAATGAGATGGGTCTAGTACAAACTAGAAAGAACCTCAGAGGACACTGTAAAGGAAACAGGTTGCAGAGCATGAGTGGGGCACAAAGATGAGTTGTGGGGAAATGTGGCTGCTCTGCTGGACAAGGGCAGCAGAAAGAAGAGCAGGCAAAGGCAGACACTGATAACACAGCAGTGGAAATCCATCTCCAAAGTCCTTTAAACGCTTTTCAGAAGCTTCACAGCAGGCTTACAGTGGAGAGGTGCTCACTGGTTCACTCATTATAATGTCTTTCAATAATATTGGGATTCTTTGGCCAGACGTAATGACTCCGTACTTACTTTGCATGATTGTAAAATTGTAGCCTTGTTAGAGGCAGCACAGTTTTCTCCAGCTCCTTGCACATGCACCTCAATAAAGCTTCAAGCTTTAGGGCATAAGTCCCTGACAAGTAATGAAAGCTAGAAAGACTCCTTGCTGAGCAGATTATTCAATTTCTGACTATTTCACGGTTTTTCTAATTTCTCAGAAGCGTGTCAACCTGGGAGAGATGGTGCTGGAACAGAAAGACTGCAATATGTGTGTGTAGTATGTTCTCTCCCCTTTCCTTTTGTTTCTACATAGGAAAACTCAGTGGTTCTGGCCACATTTAAAATCTTATGCTGCAGAATGCTCCCCAGCAAAATTAAGAGGCAAAGAGCAGCAAATGACACTTTTAAAAAGACGCTTGGCAGTGTTGAAAAGAAGTAACATGAAAAGAAGTAACATGAATTATGTGCCTTCGAATCCCTATCCATGTTACAGTGCTTGTTGCTGTGCTGTCAGCAGAGCACAGACGGAGCTGCTGGAGCAGCAGAGCCACGGGCAGCTCAGCCCTGCCAGCACCAGCACTGCCAGACCACTGAGGAGAAAAACTGTATTAAAATGCAGGAAAACTTCTGCTCTGAAACAGTTTGATTTGATAGTTGATTTAACTTCTTTGTGCTCACCCAGCACTCAGTGCCTGAGTTTTGTATTCCATGTTCTCAGAGAGCAGATGACCTACTTTTCTTGTATTATTATTCCTGGTTTCAGCAGCCTGCCTCCCTGGGAGCGGAGGAGGAGTGCTGGTGGTGTGTTTGTGGAGGATATACAGCCAGGACTTGGTTGGTGAGTGATTTGGAGAGAAAAGGAGTAGGGCTTTTAGTATAGTTTCATGGGAAGTGAAAATGTATCCAGCCTGCCACACCACACCCTGCAATGGGGAAGTCTGTTTGCAGGGGAGTTTGAACCAAAAATGAGCAAGGTGCAAAGTAAGTAAACTTCCCAGCAGAGATGGGGTGGAGGAAAATGTGTGAAGGGTGGGAGGAGTGGAGTGAGGGGCAGCAAGTGGGGAGGGTGGTTTGACCATGGGTGTCCAGGAGGGAGATGCACAGGTCGAGCCAGTGTTTCCAGAGCCCATCCCAGAGCCCCTGGCTGTTTACAGGGAGTGGGGTGTGCAGAGAAAGGCTGTTTTGGGAGAAAAGACGTAAGGAAGGATGATGGCAAATGTGTTAAGTGAAAGGGGAAAGGATAGGATAAGAAAGAAAGGGACAATATGCCTGAAAATTAAATTTTTGCCAGCTTAGGTAGATGAGTAGTTCAAATTCACCTCCTATGCAAATGAGCAGTCGTTGCTGATTTTGGGTAAACATGACTCTTAACAGGATCTCTGCTTGCAGGCCTGTTGTAGCTGAGACCTTTTTGCATGACAGCCAGGCTTCATCCCACCTGAAAGAAAGATGCAGTCAAAATTGTCTTGTAGGATACAAAAACCCAAACCAAGGAACTGCCTCCAAAACACAGATCCACACAGGCAGGTGGGAAATGTCTTAGGTAAAGGCAGGATTTTTGCAGACAGAGAGCAGCATCAGGAGGTCATGCAAGTGAAGGAGAAGACTTGGGAACATATCTCAGGCAGAAAACAAAGTAAAGCATCTTTAGGATGAGGATCTGTCTGGGACAGGAATAGGACCTGGGCGCAGGTGCAATAAAACTGACCTCTGTTCCTACTTCATTTGGGAAAAAACAAACCATGTGTATGTTCTTTGTAAGTAAACATTTTCATCAAATGCTTAAATTCATTATTTTAGTTGCCTGATGAAGCAGAGCCCAAATAAAAGCCAACTTAAATGGCCAAAGTAAACAATGAATTATTTTTCTTCTTAGTGCATCTGAACAGCCTTTCCCACAGCCCTTTGGGCAGTCTAGTGAAAGGCTTTTGCTGCTGCTGTAACTGAAGCAAGGTGCCTGCAACCAGCCCCAGAGTCAGCCAGGTATAAAAGTCAGGTCTTTGCCCTGGATCAGGAAAAGCTCATGACCTGCAGCAAACTGTGTATTCCCTAATGGACATCAGTTCCTTTCCTGCATTTTCAATATTTGCACATTGAAATGCATTGGCATTCATGAGATTTGATGGAAATAATTCCATTTAATACAGTATCCAAAGGTAAAGAACACTTCTCTCTAAAGGTGTAGTTTGACACTCCAGCTTACCTTTTCCAATACAGGTAAAGAAAGTGTCTGAAAAATTATATAAGCAATTGTAATTGAAATATCCTTGGTCTAATACTTTCTTTCAGTGCTGGTCTCTTAGGGCACACAGGTCAATAGGTCCTGACAAAAGACAGTACTTACATATGTATTATCTCACACATTTTATGTACAACTTCTTGAGGAGTATGAGAGCTAATTACAGCTATTAGAAAAACACAAAATAATGATGCATGTAGCAATGGTAAAACCTTGTCTGAATGTTTCCCTTCTCTTAGAAATGGCTTTTCTAGGCCTCAAAGCAAGAAATCAAATTACATGATTGCTGGAGAGCAGGGAGAGAGAGAATGCTTGGAGCTAGACAAAGGGTAAATGGCCATTTGTTTCCATGTCATCCACTGAGCAGGAGGAAAACCCAAAATATCCACTGAAGCGGAAAGGCAAGAGATGAGTTGTGTCTCTATCACTTAAATATTTTCATGCTAATGAACCCCAGATGACAAGCAGTGCAGATAATTCATGAGTGAATTGATTGCTTATGACCCTTCAACACCAGGGAGGCGTCAGCACTGCTTCTGCAAAGCTCACCATAAGTTGCAGTCTCCAGAGACCAATAAACACTTCGGCAAAATTTAAGAGAAGAAGGCATTTCCCATAATTAACAGGCAGAGAAAATGTCACCAGCTTCTCACCTACCCAGAAACTTGCCATGAATAGTCAGGTTCACATCTTGATTTACTGAAAAGGAGTCCGAAAAATGTATTAAGGAATTCTGTATTTCTGCCTCCCACAGGAAAACTACTTGTTAAGAAACCAGAGGACAGCATCTTTAGCTAACCACAATTGCAGAACAGCCATTGATCTCGGTTCTGCACAGGAGAAACTGTGGCTGATGGCTGTTTATCATCCTGCAAGGAACTGGTGTCTGTTGCCCTGAGCTACAAAAAAAGGCCAGTGAGAATTAATTTAACATCAAAAGAAGAAGAGCCAAGCCATATAAGCCTTCATCAAAGGAGTAAAGCAGACATGTAATTGGGTGCTCAGAGTGAGATTGGTTTCTGCTCACTCACCACAACGCTGCAGTGGATGGATCTGCTCATGTCCCCAGCCCTGGGTGACCAGCACAGGGGGTTCCCACCTACCCCCCCCTTCCCAGTTCCTTATTTCTCCCCAGACAGAACCAATACAACCCTTGTGGTGTCTACACTGCTATTCATAGCTCGACTTCCTTAAGGTTCCTTATCAGTGGGAATAATTAGTGTGAACACTAAAAGCTCCTCGCTGGGAATAAAGGGTCAACCCCACATCCCCCAGCACAGAGCAGAAGCTCATTATCTTGCATGAATTCTCCATAAACTGTGGAAGCATATTCAGCATATGGCCTTGTTCTGCTTTTCTCCCCAAACAGAGAGAAAAAAAACGTATATTTTTGTTGATAATTTTCCCATATAAATTTGATTGGAAGTAAGAACACTTTTTTTTAATGGACTGTGTATTCTGCATCTGTGTTTCATACGTTAAAGAGAAAATTCAATCATTTCAGTGTAATTGTTTTATTTACACCAGTTTAACCAGAAAATAAATGGCTACAGTAATCTTCTTCTGAGTAAGAAATTATGCAGTTCACACCAGGAGGGTAATCAGCAATGAAAAAAGTTTTATTTTCCTGACAAAGCTGGGAATTCATGAATGCTCCCATGATGGGCAAGAAACTAAATATTGAAATTACCTCAAGTCACTTCACATGACAAAATAACAATATTTTCTCCATCTTCTCCTTTGTCTTTTCACTTCAAACAAATGCAGGTGAGATGATTAACTTGCATTCAAAATCCTCAGAAAGAGAACAGTCTTTATTCCACCTAAGCCCAGCACTGAGAGATCTCAGGAATGCACATTGGTTCTCTTGTAGGGCTTGAAGCAGAAAAATTACTGAAGGAGCTCAATGAGAGGGAATCTGAATGTCAGTTGTGTCTTGTCATTTGATAAATTTGCTAAAAGAAGGATTTGGTTAGACACCACATAGTAACAGTTTGTGTAATTAACATGCTCAGGAGGAAGCAAGCATGGCCAGAGCAGCACTGGGAGGTGTACACACACTGATCCCCATAGCTGTGGTCACTTGTTCCCAACCCAACCCCTCATTTCCCATTTACTGCCCATGGAGCACGTACCCTGCAACTCCCTCGCTTTTTGTCAGGAAAATTAATCCACAAACACCAGAGGCTTATGTCCAAAAAGGAGACAGAGGAGTCTTTTACTTTATTCGGATAAAGGGAGAGGCCATGGGGCATTCCCCTGTGATCTCTCAGATTTTTGGAGGACACAGCCTCCTTTTTTATCCTGTTTACCCCATTGGCTGAGGTACTTGAGAGGTACAGACTTCCCAGAACACCTGATACCTAAGATTCCCCTCTAATGTATATAACCTTCCCTTTTAATTTTTAATTCTTGTAGAATTCATGGTTTTCACCCATTGCTTCTTTCATTTTTCAATATCCAATCTCATTTATCAGCAAACCTACAGTTTGTTTGCAAAGGCAAATATCTTTTCCATTCATCAATCAAGTGGATTCCTGCCCATTGTTTCTTTTATCTCTCAGTGCTAGTCTTATCTACCAACAAACCCACAGCCTGTTTGTAAAGACAAATCCATCATTCCTCTCACTTTTCAAATTACCTTCCAAACCAGCCACTCACCAAGTGCTGCTGTCCAATGCTACAAACCCTTCCTGTGACTTCAGAATGGCAGCTAAGCATTTCCTGGGATGCACCAAAGGGACTCCAGGCTGGGCAGGAGGGAGAATTCCAGAACCAGAGCTCTGGGGATAAATCCATGATCATATTTGACTTAATACAGAAGTATGAGAAGTATTCTCTTCTGGGTATTTTCTTTTTTTCTAGAAATTATGTCACCAACCTAGTAAGGGCCTGTGCAGTGAGGCAGGGATTAACTAAAATGACCCACTCAGACAGGTTTAATAATGTGGCCACCCAATAAGATACTCCTTTTGTTGAAGGCCAGGATGCTGTCCTGCAAGAATGAAGGTCAGAAACCTGCAGCTGCCCATGGGAATGGTGGAAACAGCAAAAAAGGGACAGTCACCTCCTATGGCACCTGTGTTGAACATCCTGCACTGCAAGAGGACAATTCCTCAAAAGCAGCAACTGTCCAGTTGCCACTGCTGAGCACGAGGTGAGCATTGTCCCACAGATGGGAAGATGCAGTGGCCAGGCCAGCAAGAAGCTTCTTCTAACAAGAAGCCAGAGAAATCAATGTAAGTTGCTCAGTGGTACCTCTGGAGTAGCTGTAAAACTAATTCAGCCATATTATAACCTTGAAAATCCACCTTGTCTGAAATGGGATGGGTTATATCCAACACTTTAATGACTTCAGACGTTTCCTTAGTACAGCAGAGAGCAGTGCTGCAGAACAGAGCTGGCTCAGGGGTGCATATACTGCCAGTGCCTCACAGCTATAAAAAGGTTTCCATCTGCTTTGTTAAAATAAGGTTGTTTACTCAAAATGCCTTTGAAACAGAGATGAGGAGTAGTACAAATCGCTCTAGAAAGGAGCATTGCTATTTATAATAAATCTGGTTGGAAATAAAGGTGATAACAAATGCTAGTGATTACACTTGAACCATGTGCACAGGTAGAGCTGTGATGGTTTTTATGTCCCTGCAAAGAGCACTTTTCAGGCCAGAATTTGGTTTGCATCCATAGGCCTTAGAATAGCTTTATGACTTTTTTTTTATTATTATTATTCTTCAATGGTAAGATATTGAAATCATGGCCTAGAGAAGACCTGGAAGGAAGGCAAGGAATGGCTATGCTAACTAAGGCTGTATGGACACTTTTTCCTAAAGAAAAATGGGGTGCTGAGAGGTGCCACCAACACTGATGTTTTAAAGATGACAGATATCCCAAATCAAAGAAGCTTTGCAAGGCTTGAAACCTGTCCCTTGCACTAGGCCTGGCTGAAGAGCTTGGTTGGGTCAAGAAATGGAAGGCCACTGGTATGGTCCAGGCAGTCAAAGCATGCAGTACCAAAGCCAACGAGCTCTGTGTCCAGCTGTGCAGAAGCCCTGCTCCCACTGCCTGTGACTGAGCATGGAAAACAAGGTGCTAATACCTAAAGATGGGGCTGTGCACTCCCTGAACCTCTCAAAGCACCTCCCTACCATGACCCCATCTGCATGAGATGTGTAGGAGCTTACAGGGTTTCATATCCATACCTCCAGACATCAAAGTGTGTTTTAAAAACTGAACCATTGCAACACTATAATTAATATTCTTAATTACAGGAACGACTACTGATGAAATTGCAGTGGCCCTGCACAGCTCTCCCAAAGGAGGTACCACTGCAATCTATATTGTGGGGTGCAAGATCCACAAATTTACAAAACCAGCATCGTGCCCTTGGGAGCACTTAAAAAAAGGCTTTAAAGAAGAATCCAGGAAAGTATTTGAGATAAAAATGCTCAAAAAAATGTTCTGAAGTGTCTTTGCTGTTTTACTCCTACATTTGCCATACTGTATATCCAACTTGTTTCATGCTTAAGCAAAATAAATTAATCAGTAGGGCTGCAAAGAAAACATTTCTAATTGAAAGACAAATAGACTCCAGAGAAACCTCCTCCAGGAAAGAACTGACAAAATAGGAAATAGCAGCATAGGAGTAACATGACACTTGAGGAATAAAAATAACAGAAACATCAACAGTGTTGTAATAAAAACAAACATATCCAAACATTGTGTGAATGACACAACCATTCAGAAGTCATCATTTTTCATCTGTTTAGGAAGAACTAAGATGTAAGCATGCAATGCCTATCTGCAGGGAAGCAAACTTGATTCTAACCTAGTTCTAGCAGACAAGCATGATACATATCAAATTTCAGACCTGCAACAGTTAAATCAAGGAAAAACTGTTAGTGGCAATTACAGAAAGTGAAGGATTCTTTCACATTCTCTCTTTCCTGTTCTCCTCCAAACAGGAACATTCCACCTTAACTTCATTTTTTCCAGATACTGATACTCTCAAGCTTCAAATCCTGTCAGCAGTTTTTGTACACACCTTGTTAGTTAACAGACCTGTTCACACAGATGAAAGATACTGTTCAATATTTTGCTGGTTTAGAATGATTATCTCATGTCAGTGGGGAGAAACACCCAGCTTTACCTCCCTCTGTGCTTTGTGTGGCAGCAGAGAAGGATGAAATGGCTTTCTCAGAAGCAGGACCCTTCAGTCCTGTGGTGCTTTCTCGCACATTGCTGATGCTGTACAAGAGGAGTTGTGATTCCCCACAATGCTCCCAGCAGCAACCTATGGGCAAGGATCCCATAATCAGGACAGTAATCAGAGAGGGTCATCACCTCATCAAAATGTATCTTTTTAAACTGTATCTTAAGGAACATATGACAAACATCCAATACACTGCATTTTTCATCAGTCAGCTAAAGACGTGAGCTAGAATAGGGTTCTCTGCCAATTTTTTATTTTCCAGCACCTGCTACGGAAACAGAAAGATTGTTCATAAAACATCTGTGAGAGAAAACTCAGCTTGGAGTCAGAGTTCTTCTTTCCTCACCCATATTTCTGCAGCTATGGCTTTGGGATGTACTCACACTTCAGAAAGAGCATCCACCCTTGCGATAGGAGGAAATGTGCAAATAAAGTAAAAAAATAACTAAAAAAGAGATTGGATGAGGAAATGAAAGTGATCCATTGGACTTATGACTAATTACAGCATCTATAGCTTAGAGAGGCTGACAGATGTAAAGCCAGAGTACCTAGCAGTGTTTGCCAGTGGGCATTGTTTAAAAGTAATGCAGGATGTGGTTACCCTTCCTTCTTCTTTTCTTCTAACACTCAGCCCCAGAGTGTTACAAAAAATGAGTACTTATTGCTGCAGAAGAAAGACACTCAATTAAGCAAATAGAGAGTTAAAATTTTGTGATGTTAATGATAAACATGTAAACATTTGTAGTGGCAGTATCCTTCATTTCTTGTCCTCTACACAGATGTGTATATCCACACACACATTTACCTATAGAGGGAAGGCAAGAGAAGGCTTCACATACTGTATAGTAGAACATGCAAATATATAGGCATAATTAGTGTGGAAGTACATTAATTACTTGAAATTTAGAAACATAAACTGTATGACAGAAAGAGACCAACTTAGCAAATCTGCTACCTTGCATTACAGCTTCTATCTTGCAAAAATCCTTGTTGCATTGTTAAGAGTTTGGGCAGCTTGCTCTGATTCTCACCAACATGCCTCTAATGTCTGCTTTATTTACAACAGCTCATACACCAATGGTCTTGGGCTGGCCCTGTCCTTTCCCAAATGATTGCTGTTCACTGTGATCTCTGATCTATTTATGGACACCATCAGTGTCCCTGTCACTTTCTGGTCTCTGTGACTGAGCATTCAACTTGATTCCCTCTGTAGGTAAATGTGTGTGGATATATGCATCTGTCTGAGGACATGAATCCAAAATGATTGTTTAGTTGCTTGGTTTTGTTGTCCCTGAGGTGGAAAACAAT
This sequence comes from Buphagus erythrorhynchus, assembly GCA_013400855.1. Taxonomy (NCBI): domain Eukaryota; kingdom Metazoa; phylum Chordata; class Aves; order Passeriformes; family Sturnidae; genus Buphagus; species Buphagus erythrorhynchus. Next base: position 85,520 of record VZTT01002622.1, read on the forward strand.
TTCCTCTGCAGAGGGTTCAGAGCTAAGAGCGAGCTTTATCACTGTCACCAAGCAGTGGGTGGACTCTCATACTGCTCTGCAGGCTGGGATCTCTGGCCAGATTGCATCCCCCAGACACCTGAGTGGAACCATGCAGATGTCAAAGGATACTTCCCTCCATCAGAATTGCATATATTTTTCATAATTCTAATAAAATCCTGACTAGACAGATCTTCCATCTAACTTCACAGATAAAAATAATATTTTAAACTCTGTTAACAGCATTCCCTAGTAGCCATGTTGCAGAGCTACTTGTGCACTGGGGAAGCAGACAGCATAGAATTTTGGCTACAGTTATGCCAAAACATTCACTTCTTAGACTAAAGTGATCTCCTCCTGCCTGTTCATACATCAGTTAACTAATAAATACCCTCTTTATTTTCTTCTCTTTGTCATATGCTGATGGTTTTGTTAGCTTCTTTCATCTCTTTGTCTATAAGCCGAACGAAACGAAATAAGTCATGAGAGATGGGAAGCTCTTCTTCGTCTTCTTCTTCTTTTTCTTTTTCTTTTTCTTCTTCTTCTTTTTCTTCTTCTTCTTTTTCTTCTTCTTCTTCTTCTTCTTCTTCTTCTTCTTCTTCTTCTTCTTCTTAAGAAAATAATTACTTGAACTTGACTTTGTGGAAAAAAAACTTAGCTAAAGAGATGTTATGAGGAAACTTGATAGGGTTCTACCAAAGACTGATGTTTCTGAAAATTACTGAAAACAACAAAAAATTAGATTCAGGTTTTATAGGTGCTTTCACAGTTAAAGAACTTCTACAAACTAAAGCAGATGATGCACAATTCCCCAGGCAGCACTGGGGTGGAAATGGTTCGTACGTGTCCCAGCTGCTTACAGCACTGTGGTCTGCTGCTGGGCTGTCATCCACCTTCTCTCACCCCCTGCATCTCTCAGTTCCTTACTGCTGGCTGCTGCACGGATGGGAAACAATATTTCTCTGTGAGCATTATCCCAGGTAGATGCCCAGCCCTGGCCCCGAAGTGGGTGAGAATGAGCCTGCCCTGGAGCCTGCCTCCCCTCCAAAACACGCCCTGCGAGGCCACTCTTGCTGCCAGCCAAGAGAAGGCACTCCATGACAGAAGATGCACTCACTGTGGTCAGTTAAATGCTCCTGAGACTTTGTTCCCATGCTGGGAAGAGGCACCATTTTCATCTAATAGATCTGCTTTGTCCTGCTGTTTTCTCTTGGGTCTCAGCCTGGCTTCCAGTGAAATCAGCAGTGATACATGCTCTTATCCCTGGGAGCAGGATGCTCACAGTGTTAAATAAACCATTTGGCTACACTGGCCCTGTGCTGCTCAGAAGCTATTTGCAGAGACAGAAAAGGTAAGACAAATGTATGGAGGGCTACAAACATAGGTCTTGTTTATGAAAAACTACAAACACTTCTTCTGCTTGCTGCTGCACACAATAGAAAAATAGATGCCACTTCTCAGGTGTGATTATGAAAAGGTGAAAATTCAGGATTGTAACATTTTTCATCAGCAGAGCTCCAACACACCCTTAGGAGTAACTACACACTGTCAATTGCTTTTAAAACATGAAATTTAAGAGCTTCTCTTGTCCCCATCATGAACTCCTGGGAAATGATTTCCCCTTGCTTTCCACCCTCTGATTTACAGTGTGGCCTTGGACAAATATGCTTTTACTGACCTATTTTGACCCGACAGATTTGTCATTCCTGCAGTCATTCAGCATTTCTGCAATCAGCTGGCAAATCTTTGGATAGATGGCACCGAGGGTAAGCACCCAAGCAGTGAATTTTGGGGCCATGGGGATTTGTGCTGGAAACCTCCCTAGTCCTCCTGCAGCTGCAATAGCTGAACTGCAAACAGCAGAGCCAGAGTGTTTTGTGCTTTGTGCTCTGTCCCTCTCTGTATGTGTGCTTTCATCTGCAGCTGTCCTCCTCTTCAGAAACAAGGTCAAAATCAACACAACAACCTTTGAGCTACCAGCAGAACTGAGCATGGTTTTCCCCTACCCTCACTCCTTATCCACTTTATACCCCTTCTCAAATGGCACTTGATGCTTTTTTTTTCCCTTTCAACTTAATTATCCGGGTTTTTTCTTTAGAAAATATTCTCTCTAAATAAAAATTCATGGTAGGAAAAAAGGATTATAGGATTAGAATTAAAGGATCTTTGTGTTGCCAAAGCAAATTTTTAGTTCTTAGCTTTAATAATACCAGGTATCTTCCTTCTGATTTTGTTCAATCAATAGATACAAAAAATTTTCTCTTTGAATTAGGAACTTAGTTTTACTTGAACAACAGAAGCCCAGTCCCAAACTGGTAGTAGCACTGATGTAGTGATTATGTCTTAAGAAAAGAGAGAAAAGCAAAAATAATAAAATTCTACAAAAATCTAAAAATTTTCTTTAAAAAATGCTGTTAGCAGCTCGAAGCCTGACTGAACTGGTGGATTGGTCCCTTCCATTAATTTAGGTAAATTCAAGCAACAGTGTTAAGAAGGACATTATGGAATTTTGCCAGTCACAGAGATTGGTAAAAACTGTGTTCCCCTCAAGCCATTATTAACTGTTCTTTCTACATTTACACTTCATCCTTTGTGTGGAAAAAGGATGCATTTTTGACATGTACAAACATAGTTTTATGTACAAGCAGAGAAATCTTTGCCTAGCAGAATAAATTACAATATTGTTTACTTGCTGGAAAAAATCAAATTATATATAGCAATAATTGTATACAGCCATCCAGCAATCACAGGTACAGAGCAAAGTAAAATAGCCTGAAAACACTCAGGAGCTGTTGGTGTCACAAAATGCCTTTTCACTTAGTGTGTTACAGTCTGCAGCATTAATTATTAAGCTCTGCTTGGGAAAAGTCTTGAAAGAATATAAATTGCCTTTTTTTTTCTACCACAAGAAACAAGCAATCATTATCAAAGATAATTCGTTCCCTCTCACATGGCTGCAGTGGCTGCTCATTAAAAATAGCAACCAAAATCAAACAGTGGAAACCAAGAATAAATTAGAAGATGTCATAAGCCTTTCCAAAGAAGCTTTTAGCCAAGTCTGGAATTGCTCTTACTACATGTACCAGGTCAAGAGCATCTAAGCTTGATGATGCTTCAGCAAAGGCATCAGCAGAGGTTCCTCCCTGTGGCTGTGCTGAGTTCCAGAGCAGTCCCTGTCCTGTGGCAGGGGGCATGGGCAGCAGGGAGCCAGCTCTGGGCATGCCACACAGGCAGGGTTTGGAGGGGATGTGGCAGGATGTCTAACCCCTCCACCACAGATGGCTGCTGCATGTAGGACAGATAACCCAGGGGCTGAAAGGCTCAGCCATCAGGGATTTGGGCATCATCCCTGGTGCCTAAAGGGTCAGGTCTCAGCTAAGAATCAAGATCTTAGTCTGGAGAGGTGACATGGGAAGAGACAAAGGAAATGTTCTTGACTAAGAGACACGGTTTTACAAACTATAAAAGACAAACAAAAGTTATCACAGAAGCAGAAGCCTTCTACACACACACCCTGAAAGTGTGGGAGACCTCTCCCCAGAGCCTGGACCCAGGTGCTGTGATTACTTCTCTGGGGATTGAGGAAAAGGATCTTGATATGTGCCCCACCAACCATTGGATGAAGGGGCACACATATGTAAGATAGATTGAATCCTAAGTTCTATTTCTTCACTAGCTGTAACATTAATAGGTACCTTTAACCTCGAGCTGTATATACCTACTAGTAGTTTCCTCTTTTTGTTTTTATTCCTGTGTAACATTAGTTTACGTCTTATGTCTGTGAGTTTTCTGTCTATTAAATAAGTAATTCATTCTATAATAGACTGAATCAGCCATTATTAAAGAAGTTGTGAATGAGAGTGGGTTTTGGGGTGCTGGCCCCTCAATAAAGTACTGCCTGCTGCCAGAGGCCTGGGCAAAAGGCAAACATTTATCTAAACCCCCATATCCATTTGTAACAGGGGGGGATGAGAAAAGACCTCTCTGGGGACCTGAAACACCACAACTGCATTTCTGAAATACTCCAAATCACACACATTGCATTTTAACAAAAATTATTCATTTCCTTAAACAAAAGCAAGAACAGTAATCTGCTACACCATTAACACCAACATTTTCGTCCTAACTTCAAGAGATACATGCTGGCATAAGCTCAGACTTTTTTCTGTTATACTCCAGCTATTTCATCTCAAAATAAAAGTCAAGCAACTGCATTTTGTGCCTCTGATCAGGACCAACTGCTAGACTGACTCCTGTATTACACAGGAACAACATGTTCTGTCAAAACTATTAATACCAAATCTTTCAGGAAAAGGTGGGCTATTTTGGCAGCAAATCCTCATTTCCAGTGGAGAATAGTCCAAAAGGAAGTCAAAGATCCGGGCTCTCAATGCAAAACAAGGAGCAGTTGTAAACAGTCTAGACATACTTCATGCAATGGGGCACTTTTAAAGCTTTTTCTTCCTTCACTCATGTATATTCTCATAAACGGCAGTCAATTAAAAGCTTAAAAAACCCAAAGTAAGTCTTTTCAAAAAATGTTCCTTACTTAACTAAAGCCAAGAGCTGGGTGTTTTTAAAGCAAAGTAAATTGTGTTATAGCACTCTGCAGGCTCCAAGCACTCTGCTCCTCCCCGTGAGCTGGACCCTCCTGCAGCCCAGAGCTGGGCAGTGGGAGCCTGGCTCTGCCACAACAAACCCACGTGTGCAGCACTGCACAGCCACCCACACTGGGCTCTGGGCTCCCAGCAGCCATGTCTTGTGAGCTGAGACACAGCTGGAGAGCAGGAGAAGGTGATATATTGGAAAAGGGGATATTGACATGTGTTAACCAACCACACAGATTTTTCTGAGCAGTTTAAAGCTCAACCCATGCTTTGGCCATCTAGGCTGCAGGGTGAATCCAATGGGCTCTTTCAGCTCTGGCACCAGGGTCCACCTCAGCTCTGCCAGGACATTTCTCCTAGGCTGGAAGTGATGCCTTGAGAGGCTACCNCAGCTGGAGAGCAGGAGAAGGTGATATATTGGAAAAGGGGATATTGACATGTGTTATACCACCACACAGATTTTTCTGAGCAGTTTAAAGCTCAACCCCCGCTTTGGCCATCTAGGCTGCAGGGTGAATCCAATGGGCTCTTTCAGCTCTGGCACCAGGGTCCACCTCAGCTCTGCCAGGACATTTCTCCTAGGCTGGGAGTGATGCCTTGAGAGGCTACCTAGAAGAGAGGCTAGACAGTATTAAAGGAATAAAGTAGGTATTTATTAAAAGCCCTTCAAAGAATACACCTTGGGCAGTACAAGAGCCTGGCTGTGGCTCCACCCAAGATGGACACCTGGTCATGACTTTTCACACTTTCTAAAGTTTTGGTTCATTTACATATTGGAGTTAATTGTCCAATTACAGCTTCAGGTTATGAAGTCCCATCCTCTCAGCTTGCTCTACTCAATCCACTGTTGTTTATATTTTTGGAGCCTGAAGTTGCAACAGTATCCTTGGCTCTCAGGCTGGAAAAGGATTATTTTGTCTAACTAAACTGAAGAGAACTTGCTAACACTGTAGATGTCAGAGTTATATACTAATGCAGTACAGAATCTGGATAATATGAAAGCTAAAACTTAAGGCGTCAGGAGGAGTACAATGCACTTCTTGAAGAAAGGAGGTTCAAGCTGATGAAGTCTCCACAGGCAACACCTGCACTTTATTTCTTCTTCAAGGGGAGAGGGCAGTAGGGTGTTGCATTTGAACACAGCAGCAGAGCTCAGTCTGGGGCATGAAATGTGAGGGAGCTTATCCAGCCAGCCCTCAGTTGTTCCCAGTCACCAGCAGGGGCTCAGCTCTCCATGGGATCTCTCAACCTGCAAGCACATCACAACTGGCACAGAGGTTGCAAAATAGTGAGATGTTCTGGACACAAACGAAGAAAGATAATTTCTGCTGTTTTTCTTGCTCTCCAGCATCACTAAAGGATAGTAAATGCTTAGCATAAGGCAAAATAAATGCAGAGAAAATAGCTTGTTTCCTGTTTGAAATATCTGTCTGTTATGAAGGTGTGGCCACCCATCTGAAGGAGTCATCAAGGCCATACTGCAGGTAACCACTGCTCAGGCAGACACAGAAAGTGGCAGATG
>VZTT01002625.1:843-31539 GCA_013400855.1 Buphagus erythrorhynchus
CTGGGGAGGGCTGGGAGCACAAGGCCAATGAGGAGGTGCTGAGGAGAGACGGGTTTTGGCTCTGGCGGGGACAGGAATGTGATATTGGAGGGGACAGAGGGAGGACGAGGAGGGGTATGAGATGGGGCAGGATGGGCACGGGGAGCGAGAGGGGGAGGGGAAGGGAGCGGAATTTGTGTATTATCCGAGGAGGGAGGAGGTGAAGAACGGGGTGAGGGGTTAGGAGAACTAGGTTTTTTAAGTTTTCGTCTTGCTCTTACAATATTTTGGAAAAGAGATATAAAGGAGGTGACAGAGAATTCTCCATTTGCTTGGCATTGATAAATTTTGGTCCCAGCAGAATCCCAAAAGGAGTCTAAAAGGATAGTTTGGTTATTAAAGTTAGAAAATGGAGTAGAAATCCATTTTATGAATTTTTTCAGAGTAGTTTTAGAACTAATGCCTTTTGAAAAAGAGAAGTTGTCAGAGGATAGAGTTTGTAGGATTTTGGAAGAGAGATCTCTTTTTTTATGGGAGAGATGGGTTTTAGAAAGAAGGTGTCCCATAACGAACTCTGTGCCAAACGAGCAGAAAAAAGAGAAAACAAAAGAAAAAAAAAGCAAAAACAAAAGAGACCCTTAAAGGAGAAGAGCGCTCATTTAAAAGGCTAATTATACTCACAATCCTCAGCCACGACAGGTCTTGTCTTCTGTTTGGTGCTGGCAGACTCCAGTCCTGAGAGGGGATCTTGAGGTTGTTGGAGCAATTTGGTGAAGGTAACTCTTTCTAGAACAAAGAGTTAACTGCAGAATTTTGTGACTTCCAAAGGCAGTACAATTTGAGAAAATGCCGCTCACAAGATGCAGGCAAGGTTCCGACACTTGTTTGGACGCCACTTGTTGCTGGTGTTGGGTGCCTCAGTGAAGCCCCGAAACTGCTCAGGCAGTTCTCAGCAACAAGGCACGTTTGCAAGCCTTGCCCGGATATGTTTCAGACTCTCAAAGTGCCTTTTGAGCCAGCAGAGGAAGAGATCTAGAAGTGCCGACAGGAAAGTTCCATAGAGTTTATTTCTTCTATGAAGGGAGTCCAGTCTAGCAAATCCAAATAGGTGGGGTTTCTAAGGGGTCTTTATAGGGTTTAAGGGTTTTACATTTTGCACCAATTACCAAAGGGAATTCTAAAACTAACCAATCTACAAAGGATTTTAGGTGAGGAGGGAACCAATAATATAAGAGGAAAATGAACCACTAATATTACAAAAAGATAACACAGGGGTCTACAAGGGGGGACAAAATACCTCTTGGTATTAGTCACTCTAAGCAAGCAATTTCTTATCTTTAAGGTATCATCTTCCATGGGGCCCCTTCCAGGGACTCAGAGAGAGTCTCTGCTTTGAAAATGGTTTCTGCTCCATCCACACTTGGTAAGATCCATACCACCATGTTTGCAAAGCTCAGATTGCCAGACCAGAAAGATTTAAGCTAGCCTGGGCAGGCCTGAACACATAGCAACTGAAACTCCTGATAGTTGTTCTGTGGCATATGGATGCAGGGTTGTACATGGGTGTACATGGGTTGTAAAAGGCTCTTCTAGACTCCGCAGCAGGAGTAACTCACATCATATGATGTACATGCTCACAAGAAATTACCGGGACACTTTACTCAGATCTCTGTTGTCCCCAGAAGCCAACTGCTCTCAACATCATCATGGAACTTAAACTCTGTAAAATTCTGTCTCATGGGAACAGTGAAATGGTCAATAAAGCTGATATCTCTTTGGTCTGGTGTCTTCTTTAGGACCTGCCATTCTGGACTGTGCAGATTCACCTCTGTGCTCAGTTTAGTGTTAAACATTTCCTTCACATCCAAACAGCAGCAGAGTTTCTTAGCTGCTGCATCAGTCTCACAGCCTTAGGGTGTCTGTGTCCTCCACATTTCCAGTGGATGACTGAACAACCATGTCAGCAGAAATGCCTTCTTCCAGGTGGGACTGGCCAGAAGATTACACCTCATCCTAAGGAGTGCACGCCTGGACACACTGGTGCATAAATTGTGTCTTGCAGCTTAATTACTGCAATTCTCTATGCTTTGAAATAAACCACAGTAGGTGTAAAATACAGCAGATGTCTGCATTGCAAAGGAGAGCAGTGTGGTGCTTTGCTCACCCTAGATTCTTACTAAGTGCAGACTTTGGTCTTTTCTGATATTCAAAGCCCTTCATAATCTTCCATAGCCAACTGGAGCTGGCTGGAGTACTTGCCACCGTTGACCAAGGGGTGAGAAAAGACTGTGGGAGTTTTTTATTTCCCAGGCAGTATTTACGTACTGTGGAACCTAGTTTGCCTCACTGAGATAGAAATAACCTAGATCTGAATGCAGTCAGAGGCAAATGTAGAACTTCTCTCCTGAGCTTAATTTCTTCACACACAATCATGCAAAGGAGGCTAGTGGCCAGCTCAACAAATCCAATCCCTATAGTCTAATCAGGCTATTCCTCTTCATGGCTAGATAGAAAGGTGAAGGAAAGGCTTTTTCCTGTTTTAAAATACTTGGGAGGCACACAGGTCCTACAAAGATGGGAATCATCTAAATATATATAAAAACAGTGAGATAAATTAACCCATCTGTTGTAATCTAGTAGTTAAATAAAACAAATTTTAAAAAATCAACAATTTCATGAAGCCACTAAAGCACTATCGATGTGTTCAAGTTTTTAAAATTCTTCTCCAAAGTGTATGACTGTAGGAAATCAACCATCTCCTGTCAGATTCCTGAACTGCATTAAAAGGAACAACTCTGTGTATGAAGCTGATGCAAACAAATCCATGGTGTTATTAAAGCAAATTACCACTAACAATCTAAAACAGACTATTACGAATTGCTCCTCACACCCCAAGACACATTGGTGATTTCCATGATATGTCAGCACAAACATCCATCACTATCTTTCTTACATCCCAGGGATCTCAAAGCACCTCACGGATGGTGCTTAAATGAAGGCCTAAAATACCTTCATTCTTTTCCCACTGTGAGCACAGAGATGTGCTCATCATCCAACAGGAAGTATTAAAATGACTGGAAAGATGAAAGTGTCCTATCTGCACATATGCCTTGCTCTTCCAACTAGATAGCATATCTTCCAGCACATCTGCTTGTACTTAGACAAAGTTATTCCCTTGCAGACTGCCCTGAGCCATCCAGTGACAACTTTACAGGCAAATCAGGGAACAGAAGCAGTGTTTTGCTACATCCTAATGGATGATGCCATTTAGTTCTGTGTCTGAAGAGCAACAGAGCAGCTATAGAGCAGCACCCAATATACTATGAATTCACACAAGCTTTTGTTGGTTTTGAATGCTTATCTTTTGGTACAGCCAGGTAATAGATAGGGGGTACATTCAAAGGTTTTCATACATCAGGGAATCCTACAAAACACATAGGAAGAGAACATAAGCACCCAGTGTATCAGCCACCCTCTCATAGGCATGTGGTGTCTGCTCTGAGACCTCCCAGCAAAACTGCCTCATCTGGAAAGTGGGAAAACAAATGTGCACTGGCCAGAGAGCTATAGAAGGCTAGTGAAATACCCTTAGAAGTGTTTTCCAATAAATGTGCAGGCAGGTTGAGTTTCCTCTCTTCCCTTTCCTCTTCAATACATGCACACACGCCATCTCAGTGTGATTTATGCTGTCATCTTTCTCTGGGTAAACCTCCATGCCCAGAGTACAAGCTGAGAGCAGGAGTCTGAGGAACAGGCAGCACTGGAGATTTGACAGTTCAGCCCTGAAAAATGTCCCCAATTAAATTACAGAGATACCCCACAAACCTCAAGAGGCTACCAAAACACATGTCCAACAACACTGTCCATTAAAAAGGCACCAGCTGTGCTACTCGCTGTGTTCGGTTACTCTCTTCCTGGGAGATTAGTCCCACAGCCCATAAGCAAGCCCTCAGTGTGAGGGTATATGTAGAGCACTACGTCTGGAATACGAGGCTACATGTGGCTATGGGCATCATGCATGTTAGAACAAAAGAGAGAATTGGTCACTTTGTGAGATCATGTCTGGATTACCTCTGTAACATCCTCTTCTATGTTCCTGGTTTTGTTTGAGTTTTTCTTCTTGAACTTGGTAACTGATGTTTCACTGTTATTATCAGTAATACTGTCAGTGTTCTAAAAAGTACATATTTCAAGTGATAAATGCTACAATATGAAGAAACAATGTGCTGTTAATAAAATGCAGATGAATTCTTAAAGGAAATGAATGGTCTTAAACCCACAAATTTGAGATAAAAATTCATTCTGCTGCATTTCAAGTAATTAAAAGAGAAAAATTATGAAGGCTGTTTCTTCTCAAAACATGGCAATTTTTATAACATGCTACTATATTCTTATTGAAAAATGGTGCTTTTATTCACCACCACTTTTTTTGGCCAGTGCTGCAGCCAAATGTCTGCTTATTTATTTAGCAGAGTAAGTTAATGGTTAGTTACCTTAGTAACCCAAGAGTTTCCAGGGAAGATCCCCACAGATATTTCCTAAGGAAAATTCTCTCTAAAGCTTTGTAAGGATCACTTAGGAGGGGAGAAGACTGAAGAAACAAAAAGCTTCAGATAAAGCATGCATGTGATTGTTTGGATAGGTTGGGCTCTTCTCCTAAAGAGTCTCAGTGGAGGATTTGGGACAAGTTTTCAGCTGAAGGCAATCAAAAGCTCAATGTGCAAGTTTCACTCTGGATATGCTACTGTGACTGAAGAGAGCTGGGAGTGCAGGAAATGAGGCTAAAAGCAATAGTGAGGTAGCAGATAGTTCACTGCTCACAGGATTCATTCCTTTCTGTCTTTAGATAGCCACAGAGAAAAATTAATCATGATTATTACAGTTACACATTCTGAGATTCTTCCTGTTCACATGTTGACCTATCTCTATACCAGAAAAATTCTTAGGAGCCAGCTCAGCTTCACCTAATATATCTATCTCAACAGATGGAATCCTGTATATCTAGGATTTAAGAGACAAATCCCCCAAAAGCCCACTCTCTAAGCAGATACAATCTAGACAATCATCAGCAAGCCTCCCAGGTCCCTGGCTTACACTGTCTCTGTGTGCTGTACCAGAGTAATGGAGTAGTGTCAGGCTTTGGGACTCTCCAGCAGCAGGTACTAAAAAGGGACATTACATTGCTAGACTTTAGCAGCAGCACTCCCACCAAATGCCCTTTTGTTCATATTGTTGACAATCAGTTATCACGTACCAGGGCTGAGACAAGAAAACACTGCTGGCAAAAATAATGTATTGACAGAATGATTTTTAAAAGATCTGAAAGAAGCCATGCACATGTGTAAATAGTCTTACTATCCTTACAAGGCAATTACATCTGTTAAGCTGAAGAGAGAAATGCAGAAAACGACAAGTCCTCATTTTTAAATGATAATGGGTTTCTTGCAGGCAAACTACATGGCTCTGGAGACTGAATCCTCAGACTATCTATAGACCATGGCTACACAGAGAAAAAGGAGCAAGTTTGTCCAGAGCAATGCCTGAAGCCCAGCAATGTCTTCTCCCAAAGGCAGTGAGGAAGCCTGGATGCCAAGAAGAAAAATTACATGGTTTTGTCTGCCTGTGATATACCTGCCCAAATGCACAGCTTTTTTTCATCCGCACTAGGAAGTGAAGATGTTGTTTTCTTACATCATAAGAGTGTCACACAGTGACTTCAGGACCACTGGTATAAAAGCGAGGCACTCAGTGGAGTACAAATTATGTTGGGATCAAGTTCTATACTTTTCAGCCTGTTCTGGAAATAAACAGCCTCTGAGTAGTGCTGGCCTTCTCCAGACTCCATTGGTGAACGTACAATCTCAGGAGATAACCCAAGGCTTTGCATGCCCTGTGCTGCTGTTAATTGCCAGCAGCAGACATTCACTACAATGTATACAGTAAGATGATACAAGTAGTTGTGCAGCTATTTCCTAAGTAATACTTCCTCTCCACCACTAAGGGACAGTGTTCCCTACATTTCTACTAAAAAGAATGCCATATCTGCAAGTTAAATTTTAATTAGCAATGGTTAATGCCTCTGTTTAGTGCTTGAAGTGTTTTACATTCTCTATTAGGTTTGTTTAATAAGTTAGTTCTTCACAATGCACTGAATTATAGGCTCATTTAATGTACTTTCACTACAACCAACACTCTGAAAAATAAAACAAAATATATTTAGTGAAGGTAATTCCTCCTATGAGCTCCTAAGAGGATGGCTAGTCTAAAATAAATGGTTAACAGTAAGGTGTCAATCAAAAGACATAAACTGCTTTGCAAAACACATCCACTTTTGACATTATTTTTTTTCCAAATTCATAATTTGTGTCTGTGAAAATCTCCTAAACTGTCCTCATCTATGTTGGCAATGCAAATATTGAAAAATCTGAAACATTATGCTCTTTGATAGGTACTACTTCCTTTTATACCAGAGACACTTCTGCCACTGACTTCACTCAGAGTGAAGATAATGTCTAATGTATTTAGAGGCAAAACTTCACTAGCAGTCATATTTCTCTAGACATATTTTGTGTTCTGGAAAACAGTTTAATCAGCTTGAAAGACTCTGCTAAATAACCTTCTCTGTCTGTGTTCCTGAAAAATACTCTGAGAGTCCCACTCTCACCAGAAAGTAATTTAAATACAGTAAGGCTGTGGCTTATTTACAAAAGGCCAAGTTTTCACAGGACAGTATAGCAGAGGTACCTGGTTATCCTTATTTTCACACTCACACAAATAAGAATTGTCCATGAAGTAGCTGATTCAGTGATAACAAATGCCTGTGCTAAGCTCAGTGCTGTATGATTTCAAGACCACATTTCAATACCTTTTTTGGTGTCTCAGACATTTGAAGACATTCAAATTTGTTGGCTACAAGATCAATAGCTGTACACTCAAGCTGATAGTGTAGCCGCACAACCAAACTTCAATCTTCATTTTCTTTTTAGTGAGAGAAAGCACAAGGCACATCATATCCAATTAATAAAGAACAATTAAAAAAAAATCATGAGTCCCATGAACAGAAGGCTTCCCAGATTATGTATTCTGCTGAATAGTACATCTAACCTTATCTGTGCAGATAATCCAGTGCAATTAGCCTCCACTTGTTCTAGCTGTGGCAAGAAGTGGCATAGCTAAGAAATAGATATTTTTAGTGCCCACCCTCTAACCGTGCCCTGTAATTAACTACAGAGCCCCACAGATTTCTGCCTGATTAGCTGTTCAACTAATGAGAGAGTCCAGACTCAGCTACCATGAACCTTGAATTACCTGCCGTTCATGGATGACTCTTTGTGACCCCCAGGGCAAAGCACAGGTGCAGAGCTGTGCTGTAAAAGGGACACAAACAGGAATAAGGGGCCCCCATGCAAAGTGTGCACAACTCCTCTGACTCCAGTCACACATATTGAATGTTTTGGATGGTTACACACACGGGAGCAAAACCTGGCAGCTCCTGTATGGTCATTACCCAAGATATAAAATGTTTGGCTTTTAGTTAAGATCTACAATATCAATGTCACAAAATGAGCCTGAAATTACAAGAGCAGAAACTGATCTGATTGTAAAAAAGCTCTGCTATTCAATTGAAGGCCAATGCTTGGTCATAACCAGAGAAAAGTTGAGGTCAGGAGTCCAAGTTCAGGAATGGAGAAAATAAGAAGCTGAAGGAAACATTATATCCTCCAATAATCCTTGCAGGAGATATTATTTCAGCATGAAAGGATGCAGTCCAGCTTTCAAGTCTCCAAGTAAAAATCATTCTACTATAACTCTGCTCTGAGATAAAAGCGGACATGTGATCTAGTAATACTTGCCTTTCCCTGGTGCTTTTATTGGTGCTGCCCTCCATACTAAAGAAAACAAACACTCCACTTTTAATTTTAAAGACAACTCCAACAGGTCTGCTTTAGAGAACTTTTCTGGTTTAATCCATGCCTTTTAATATAGTTAGCCATGTGTAAGTTTGGAAGATGGCCTGTTAAAATAAAAGTAAGCAGAAGACTGGCTTTTAAAAAAACTTTTAGCAAGCTTTTGGGGGCTTTGGTTTGAGTTTTACTTTTTTGCCATATCAGCTGCTTCTCCTGTCTCTTTTAAAGGGTCATGGTAGAAAAATAAATAAGGTTGTCACCTCATATGTAGTTTTCCCATTTCTTAACTGAAGAAGAGGGAGATTTGAATCCTCCTGAGATCTGAAATACCCAAAGCAATGCATAAATACATGAAAAAGCATGTTTTTTAATAGAAATATCACTCAGTTGGTAGCACACTAAGCCAAAACTTGAGACAAGGTCTGTTGTAATTCTGCTCAGAGCTGATGGGTACCTCCACACAAAGCATTTCCTCTTACTGTGTCTCAGTTTCTCTGTTTCTAAAAAGGATAACGTGAAAAGTCTGCAACTTTTAAAGTTTCTTCAGATAAGACAGTGCAGTGTAAGAGCAGTGCCAGTCATGAAATCACTGGATGAGCTAAGGTCTGGTACCGCTCTTGTCAGCAGAGCCTCCAATGAAGCACCTACATTTGGGCAGAGCAATATAGAACTAAGAGCTGTTGGAAGTCCTGCTCCATTCTCCCTCTTCATGTGTCTGGATTCAGGTGTAAGAATTGTTAAGGATGGTACAACAATAACAATTCTGCTCTGTACTGCATCACTGTACTCTGTCAGATGGTAATTTTTGTAGAGTCATAGAATGGTTTGGGTTGGAAAGGACCCTAAAGATCTTCTTGTTCCACCCTTCTGCCATGAGCAGGGACACCTCTTCGTAGACCAGATTGCTCAGAGCCTCATCCAACCTGGCCTTGAACACTTCCAGGGAAGGGGCATCCACAGCTGCTCTGGGCTAACTGTGCCAGGGCCTCATCCCCCTTACAGGGAAGAATTTCTTCCTAAAATCTAATCTAAACCTTTCTGTGTCACTGTAAAAGCATTTCCCCTTGTATTACTGATTTTCTTGTACTTAAATCAGATATTGTCATACATTCTTTAAACCAGTTCTGCCAGGTAGTCAGAAACTGTGGCACAGAAGAACCCAAAAGTGAGTAACTGCTGATGTTAATGAGTTAAAGTAAATTGAACCGGTGCTTTCCTGCCTGCTTCCTCTAGCCATAAATTTGGCCTGCAAAATGTCTCATGACCTATCAGTGGTATAATGAATCTCTGAATGCACAGAATAGGGTGGAACTCTTTGAGGACAGAATCAGGATGAAATTTTCCCCTCACAAAGCCTGAACACACTGACTGATATGTCACTTTTGTTATTATATAATTCTGCCAAGACTTTAAGTTATTGAATGTTATTGAGCAGAAAACCAGGAAGTTTTATTAACCATTATGGATGACAGTGTCAATAGAAGAAAAGGTGTATATGCTGAAACAGAAGTTAGAAAAATCTTAATTTCTCTTTTTGATGCATGCTTGTCAGCTGCTTGTAAAAATTGACACCGCAATTTACATCAGTGATGAATACTTGGATGAGCTGGAGCACAAGACAGGATGCTGTTTTCTTGATAATTTCTATGACCAAAGTAGGTCTCACATAACTTCACAACATTAAGGACATCCAGATTCCAGTTTCCCACAGTGGAGTCCTCATTACTGCATGAGGACAGAATTTAACACTATGTACTTGCCATCAGGACAACAATCATGAGAGAAGGCAACGAATTAAGAGTGAAAACATCGAGGAAACCATCTCTTCTTCAGTTAGAGTGCCACAGCTGCTGCCCAAACCCTATCCTCCTACAGGAGGGAGACGGTGGCCTTGGTAATTAGCCAGGCATCAAAACCTTCCTAGGGCACTCCTCCTGAGAGGCACATGCAGATCAGGACAGGCTGTCTAAACACAGCGAGCCTCCTCTCCCTTGCTGGGTTATTTTCTTTCTCCCTAGGGCAGCTCCACCTTTGTTATAAACTCTATAACAGACATGGCTTGGTCTCCTCCCTGTTTTTATAGCAAGAACAACCTACAAAGGCACCCTTTTGGTAATGCCCAGTTCTTCAAAGTCAAGTTCCCTGCAGTACTGAAATATATGAAACTTCAGTTCTGCTTTCACTGCAGTTTTATCTAGCTACTGTATTTCTAACACAGCTGCAACACCAGTACCCCCATTTGAAGTGTACCGATGTCAAATAGCAAAAGACAGCTTATGACTCCAGACTCTGCTCATTCCAAGCAAATGCCTAGATCCTCATTCTCATATCAAATAAGGTGTGTTCAACAAGTCAGAGATGCAATGTCAGTGGTGACTAGAGATCCAGTCTGGGCTTTCCACCTCTAGGACAGACAGGGACTCAAAGGAATAAAGGTCTCACCTCCTGGGTCTTGGGCTCCAAGCAGATGAACCCTTGCTTACTGCAGTTCAGATGCCAGGCCTGAAGGTATTTATAGGGAAATTGTATTGGCATTAAAACCATCAAAATTGGATTATACTTGGGTGTGGAGACCTTGAAAGGCACTCCCAGTTAGAAACATACAAGAAGCCTCTCAGTTATCTCCTTTTGATAACGAATCCTGTTCTATTAGGTCAAGACAACCCTTGTTCTGTTCCTTAGGACAGCCCCCTGCCCTCTCCCTGTCTGTCAGCCTTTTGATCACTCCCACCCTGTTTCCCTGTTGNTGGACACATGCTGATAAAGTATTTGCAATGGATTCAGAATAGCTGGAAATTGGCCACATCCACATAATATTCCTAAAGTTGGATAAAATTTAGTAGCAGTAAATTCAGAAACTTTGCCAACTCCAAAGCACTGCCTCAGATTTGGGCCAAAACGATGCACAGGCACCCAAATGCTCTAGAGGGATTTTTCCCTTCTGCCAAAAACTGTTGAGCAGATAAGAGCTGGGCTATGGACCACAGGGATAGGGATGCTGTTTCTGAAGAAGGCTGGGCTTTAGAAGAGTCTTTTTGACAAAAACTGAGGAAGTTACAATCAAAACCCTAAAATATTTGTAGAGCTCTGTGTAGAGGGCAAAGGACTGTGGCTGCTGAGGCATCTGTAAGTGTCAGGGAAGAGCCTTCCAGACCATGAATGTACTCCTTAGTCACCACTCTTGTGTCTCTCCTTGATGAGTCTACAAAGGAAAATGGAAAACTGAATTGTTACAGTACATAGAAACATTCCTTTCATATAGGTATTTGGAGCAAAATAAGAGGTGGGAGGGAGAGGAGAAGACAGAAAGAACAAAAAAGTGTTAAAGGGGTGAGATAAACTGCTAGTACCTCTGTCTTTTGTAACATCTCAGCCCTAGTGCCTGTTCAGCTAAAATTGGAAAACTGTATTTACATCACAGAGCTGGGAGGCTGCTCACATACAGCAGTGCTCCGCCCCCAAGAATTTACATAGTGCCCTGCCTGGCCTCTGGCACCCCTGAAACCAGGGAGATCCTATGCACCCACCCTGGAGAAGCAGCGCGGCCTATGAGAACCCTTCCCCTCCACTTCAGAATTATTCAGTGTGGTATTTAAAAGATTCTCCCCATCTCTTAGAAGTGAAGGGGAGGGAGGATCTGTCTGATTGTATCTGTGACCCTGGCAACTCTTCACAAGCAGAGACAGCTGAGTCACTAATATTTAGAAAAATAACATAAATGACTGTATTCAGGCCTGTGGAGGACCCCTGCTGGGTATTCACAGTTAAGCATTAGCAACTCGGTCATTCCTAGCAGCCTTTGTGAAGGGTTGCCAGAGCTGTAGATTCAATTAGATGACCTCCAACAAACTGACTTCCACTGCAAATATCTTTAAAAAAAATACATTAAATCCCAGTAAATACAGTAAAATTGGAGGAGACAGCCCTTCCTACCTCATTGAATGACCCAAATCACCCCACAACCCCAGCTAGAGGCTTGCTGGGATGTTCTGCATGCCCAGACTCTATTATCACCACTGCCTAATGTGATTTAGTCCTGTCTGTGGATTGCACTCTTTAAATCTGAGAATCAGTGACAGTGCCATGGTTGGATGCAGATTAGGATACAAAATGATGTTGAAACGGTAAAAATATTTTTATATATCTTTCTTTTCCTTGTCACTGGGCAGGAGGGACAATTCTATTACCAATATTTTTTATCTTTAAACAGCTTTTTTCCCAGTACTAACCATTGAATTATTTTGATGTAAGGAGAACTAAGATGAATCAGATCCAGTGTTTTATACTACCCATTACAATATGCTGCACTGGTACATCACACTGAGCTGGAATATTTATTTTCTTCTCCATTATCTATACTGAAGGTGATTCATGTGCCACTAAGGCATCTAGGAAAGAGATTTTTAAATTCTGCCTAATGCATAGACTTTTATGATAAACTTTACAATAAAACAAACAATGTGGATACTACTTGTTAATATTATCATAATAAAATCAGCGAATACCTAAATTATGCTTTGTAGTTGCTTCTCATAATGTCTGCCTCCTCAGACTCCAGGATTTCATTTCAGTCAACATACTCTGCCCTGCTAAATTGTTTCTCAGCCCAACTATTTGTTTGCTGCTTTTCTATTCTAAATAATTCTGAACTACCAAACCCTCATCTTTCTTGCACACATCCATATTTCAAGAAATAGAAGGAAACAGAGTGTTGGATTCTCAGTATGTCCCTCCAGAGAGAAGCCTAATGAAACCATGTTTAAATATAATATATCCTATTGTTGGGGTTACAATGAGATATAAATTCAGTAGCAAAAAATATGTAACAGGGTAACAACTACTATGAAATTATTATCCAGAGAACCATCAACAAGAATTTTCTCACATGGCATTGTAATTATTCTTTCTACATGATGCAAAAGAATAAAGTAAGGGTATTTACAGAGATTAAACTTTTCTTTACATACAATGTAAATTGGTATATAGAACACAGAAACTCATGGAGTGCCACGACTTTTTTTTCTCAATGTTCCCTGCTGAGCAGTGCCAAAATTAATCAAGCTTTCTAGGTTTTAGTTAATTGCTGCACTCCAATAAATTGGTTTGTACTGGCACTGGTCCAGGTCTGATAATTTCACAGCCTTGCAAACTGCTGCATTTTCACACAAGAACCTTGAAAGCAGGGAGCTGGGGTAAAAACGAATAAAAGAAACTCTTGTTCTGTGACATTCCATTAATACTTTAAAAGCCAGCCCACTAGCAACAGTGTCTGCACAGTTTGTTTTTCTCCATGTATTTTACACTGATGTATTTAATGATGAAATGAAGTCCCCCCTTTCATTACTTTAAACTTTATTCTGTAGCTGGTTATTTTCAAAGAGCCATTTCTAATTTCACCATTATCCTGTTGGATATTTCCACTGTTCCCATCCTCTGTTGAAAATTCCTTGTGACTTTTTGATACACCTCTACTATTTTTTCTGTCTCTCTACAATTTTGTTCACATGAAAGGACCACCATGTTCTCGTGAAGGAAAGTTCAAGACTGGCTTTATGAACTAGACAAGAGAAAGGAGTGGTGTCCCCCTTTGGCCTAACTCAGTGCTGATGAGTGCCCTCATGGTCAGTCAGACAATGAGGCAGAGGCCGGCTTGGATTTTTCTAAGCCTGCAGTCAGAATCAAGCAGGCTGGCATCACAGTTTAGTGCAAGTCAACATGTTATGAGTAAATACACACTACTGTTATCAGAGGGAAAGACAGCTCCACAGCTATTAGTTCATTTTACAACAGAGCTCAGTTACACGAAGGACTTTGTGTCCTCAGCTCTCACTGGTAGCAGCAAGATTTGCAAGTCCTCAGGTCCTGGCAGGCTCTGGCTCCATGCTGGCACTTATTTGACTTTGTTCGCCCTAGAGAAGAGATCAATCATTTTGCAAATCCAGTTTTACTAATGGGTTTCAAAAGAACTCTCACACCAGCAAATTTCTAGGCAAAAGAATTACATCATACTCGAGGTGTTTGGTAACGTGTTATTGTTTTTGGCTTACCAAGGTGAGATTAGCAGCACTAATCACAGTTTATAAAAGTATACTTGAATTGCAATTGGAGCCTCATTCAGCCTGCCTTGACTCCTTCTCTCATGCATTGTGAGACAGGACTGACTGAGTTTATCTGGTGGATGCCAGCTCCAAAGAAATGCCTCAGCAAGTAGATGTTCATCATGGTATGATTAATCTTGTCAGATTTGTTCTGGCCTTTCTTGTGCATAGCAGGACTAAGAGCTAATCACTGGGATTCTTTTAAACTCCTAAAAATTTTTACCAATTGTGATTCTAGTCAACAATTGCAATGGCGAGAAAGAACATATGTTCTTTTTATGTGAACTATGCCACCTTCTGCTGTTTTCAAGAATATGTGGCAGTGAAAATAAAATTAGGGTGAAGATGATCCCAGAACACAGAAATAATCACTTATTCAGATTCTTTAATGTTGCTTTTCAATTGCTGAAAATAGTCACCGAGATACTATTCCATGTTATAGGGATTTACACTTTACTGGAAGCACTAATTGTGCTTCCTGCCCACAAAATACTGTCCACACAAGAATTATAGATGAAAGTTTGAACTTGCTATTCATGCATCTCATAAATATACCAAAGAAATCTATATTCCTACAAATTGTCTTCAAGTTTTTGATATGACAGACATGAAATTATGGGATCCTAATTACAGCTGT
The DNA here is from genome assembly GCA_013400855.1 of Buphagus erythrorhynchus. Lineage (NCBI taxonomy): Eukaryota > Metazoa > Chordata > Aves > Passeriformes > Sturnidae > Buphagus > Buphagus erythrorhynchus. The sequence continues at coordinate 15,465 of VZTT01002625.1, forward strand.
ACACACACTGGTACACCGCTGTGGTGGTAATAGGTATCTTATAAATATCTGGGACAGATTAGATTAGAATAGAATAGAATAGAATAGAATAGAATAGAATAGAATAGAATAGTTTAGAAACATCTGCAGATGAACACTTCGAGGAAATTATGAGCACATGGAAAATTCAGGAGGGCCTCACCTCTGAGTGCATATATTTATTCTACACCTGCACATTGTGATTCTCAACACCTGACCTAGCAAAGTGTCATTTACTCTAGGATGGAATGAAACATTGTGTGGTTCCCTTCTCCTGCGTTTTCATTGCTGCTGGCAGGTTTTGTGAGTCTCTTCTCACTTGTGTATTTGGAAGTTACATTTAAAGAGATATATTTTATTTGCATTTTTTGACCGAACAATGAAAGACTTTCAGCTACTCTTCAGAATATATCCACGACAAGGTAATGAGGAATTGGGCTGCAGTTTGACATTTTATGAAATGCTGTTATTGTTTAGCAAACGGAATTGAAATCTTAGGCTCACTACATCCATCTATCTCACTGGCAAATAAATAAATTAACTTCTAGTGCTAGAGCACTGACAACACACTGTGGATTAAGTCCATGCTACAGAAAAAACAAGAGGGTGGAGAATGCTCATGACCATCCTATGCCATAATCACAAAATCATGCACATCTGAAACCCTTTTTGTTGAACAATATATGTGAAGACTGCTTGGTGAACATCCAGATTGTATTCCCAGTATGGTAACTGGATGGGCTGATCCAAACTACAAAAAGTAATTTAGAGATTTTTATAAAATCCCAGGAATAATTTTTAGCATCTTAAGATACATTTTCCAAAAGGCTTCACTGAATTTATGGGAATACAAAAATCAAAGGAATTCATTACGCTAAGAATTTCCTTTCATACATTTTTAGAGTGAAAATTTGATCATAGATAAGCAGAAGAAAAAAATAGACAGGGGTGCTGTGTCGTGTGTCTGATATGTCTCAGAGCTCAGTATCTGTTTCAATTAGGAAAACTCCACATGGTGTGTAAACATGTTAGCATTGGCATGAATCTTTTAGCCTGTTTTTTTTTTCCCCTCATAAGAACTGAGAAATAATAGCAGGATATCTACATGCTGCTCAGTCACTGTGAGGCACAGCACAGAAACATGGACTTCTACTGGCAGTGTCACATTATTTATCTGCCTAATTTCCATTATCTTAAATGAGAATTGCATTAATAAATCTCTGTATTTTTAAAAACTTAGGGCATCCTTCAATCGGGAGCAATTCTTTCCTGTCTGGATACCAGAATGCAGAGCATATTCAAGTAGTGAGTTCTACTTGCATAATGAAGGGTAACAACTGTGGATCTGATGCTTCTCCAGAGCTCTCTGTGTCACACATGTGCAGCAGCCCTAAACTCCACAAGCTGCAGTAACAGCCCACTGCCGAGCAAGAGCACAGAGCAAGGGGTTTGCTAAGTTGTCAGTGCTGTGGTCTAAGGGAGTAAGGCAGACCCCTACCATGGGGCTGTGTTAGATGTAAGACAAGGCATAGCATAACAGGCTGTGGCGACACATGAAGAGTAGTGGCTTGTACATCTTGGTGAGACTTGGCCAGAGCTGGAAGAAAATGAACAGCTCAGGCATGGGTGTAGTGCTACCAGGATCCAGGGGCACTGGCAAAAATTGCCAGCTCAGAAGGATCACTCACCAAGAAGCCATCTGTGAACATTCAACTCATGCACAGCGTCCAGTATGTGCCACATTGTCCTTTGGCCTAACAACCGCAACCCTTGCTGCAGCACTATGCCATGGGAAGATGAAGGACAAGAAACAGACACAGCCATTGTATGCAACCAAGAGAGATGCCAGACTGCATCTTCAGTCAAAAGCCCTCAGGGATGTCCCAGCAACTGATGAACAGCTTGAGCAGCAGGACCAGAACTGGGAGTCAGACTAGAGCAGCCTGCCCTTGGAAGTCTGGATTTCCACCAAGTTGCCAGTTCAGTGAGTCCCAAAACCTCACTTGTGAGAAAAGCTCTTACAGCCAATTCTCTACAACCGAAATCTGCCAGAGTGGGAAAATAACTCCAGTTCAAATATCTATATGTTCAGAAAAGGTCTTGCACCTGAATTAGTATCTCCAGAGACAGCAGCATCTTCTGAAACAGTCTTGCAGAATGCAGTGGAAAGTGCTGGCATCTATAGCAACTTTCCCAAAGCACTCTTCAGGCCAAATAAGGCCTGAAGAATCTCTCTGCAAAAGAATTCAGGTCACACAGTCTATAGAAAATATTTCACTTCTCATTACTACTACACTGGCATAAAGAGTACTGCAACAATTACTGTTGTCTTTAAACACACTGGACTTTGTATCAACACAGAGAAGAAAATGCATGGAGTAAGTGCTGTCTAGAGAACACTGACACAGCTGGGTAGCTGTGTTGGGTGGATTGTTCTGGGGGATGTCTCTGCAGTAAAACTGAGCTCTGTCCAGGTCCAAAGCTCCATTTACTAAAGTCATATAGCTTCTATCAACCCAAACTATTAAGCTGTCTACAAAGACCTGTGGATTCCTACTCACAAGGATTTGCAGTAAGATCAGTTCAGTCACACATCTGAGTGTCTATGTTATTCATATGCAATTTTTCTCACAGGCTGAGCTTGCATGGTTGAACCCAGCACAATATCTAAAGGAAAAACATTACTACAAGGCCACAATTTAGAAGCACATGCATATGCTTAACTGCGCTCCATGAGCATGGATATCCCTCTGTGGGACTGGAGCTTGCACAGAGCAGGTTCTCTGCTTTCATGTGCAAGTTATAATCATACTTCTGATTCAGGGTTACCATTTTTTTTCCGTTTACGTCCCTGTTTCATACAGCGGCTCTTCCAAAACTGTCATTCTACAGCCATAGGCAGCACATTGGGGACGAAGAGCTTTAAGCAATGGTTTTTCCTTAGAAACACATGGATTACTGCCTGTGCACAGCAAGACTGACTGGCAGAGTGACACAAAAGTAGGCATAGAGGAGTATTTTCAAAATGCTTAGCTCCAGTGATGCCTAGGGGAGCTGGAACAGAGGCTACACACAGAGTAAAGGGGAATAAAATGGGTATTTATTGAGAGGCCTACAAAAGGCCACACCCTAGCAGTACCAATGCCACAGTCGTGGCCCCTGCCTAGATGGCTCCAAGATGGAAGCAAAGGAGAGCTTGGTTACAAAATCTCACTTTTTTATAGGTTTTGTTTCATTTGCATCAACCCGCCCTCCTCTTTCCATGTTGTTTATGCTTTGGGCCTGAAGTTTGAAGAAACTGTCCTTGAGTTCTTAACTGGAATAGGACTGTTTTGTCTTCATCACCCTAGCACATCAGAAAAGCACATCTAAGCAGAATAGGAAAACTTAAAACTTGAGGTATCACCAGAACTTTCTCTTTTCATAATTTAATATTAAAAGTTATATAGTTGCATTTGACTGACACACAGCCTTGGTTACTCATGAAGTCACACTACAAAAGCCTTAATAAGTCATCTATCCTTTCCTCATGCTCGTGTAAGGTTTCACCATACAGTATACCTTCAGTGTTTTGTCCAGCTAAGGTACAACAGAAGAAACAAAAATTCTGCTCAATTTTCAGCCTTCTGAAAGTATCTACTAAGCCTGAGAGATGTATGACCTCCCAGCAGTGCTTCCCAAACACCCTGGTCTCAAACTAGGGGAAGTAGGCTGTAGTTTGTTTCTCAACATGATGTCTTTTCATACCTCACCCTTTTTCTCAGATCATTTGTCAAGAGTTCACTGATTAGTTACAGGGTCTACAAGAAGACAGGAAAAAAATGTTTGACCAAGCATATAATGAGTCATGGGTTTAATTTAGTTCCACCAGAATCTCAATGTGACCTTGAAACCTTCTAACACAATAAATCAGACCAGAGGGTATCAGCTGAAGGTGTCTGGCAGATCCCAGTGGATGCTAACTCTGTCGGGTCTCCTTCGGAGGGCATCCTGCCTAGGAGAAGCCCATTAAAGAGCCGTCTCGGTGTGTAGCCCGCTCTCCAAAAAAGCCACCCGTGGGGCTCTGTTACCGCGAAGGAAAAGTGGACACGGTCACTCAACCCGCAGCTCGTTTGAAGGCAGCGGAGCACGGCCCCAGTGCCCGGGCGCGGGTCCCGCGGGCCGCAGCTGGTTCTGCGGGCCGGAGAACAGCTCGAAGAGCGGGCGGGCTTCGAGCCCCGTGTCCGGTGTCGCCCCTCTCCGCGGCCCTCCCTTGGCGGAGCGGCTCCACCCCGGCCGTGTTAGTCACGCCGCTGTGCCGGGCGGCGGGCGCGGGGCGCGGGCGAGGAGAGGGCCGGGGCGGAGGCGGACCTGCTCACCCCGCCTCCCGCCGCCGGTCGGTGCCGGCGGGGCTGCGAGGGAGGACCCGCCGCCGAGCATCCGCCGGCCTCGGGGCCTCGCTGCGCTCCCCGCCGGGGCAGGAGGCGGTGGCAGGTGCCCCAGCCCGGGACCTTCCGGAGCGCCCACTCCGCAGCGGCCCGCAGCTCGGCCGTAGCGAACCCCTCCCTCTCCGCTCCCGTCCATCAGTCGGGGGTCGAGGGCTGGCGGCGGCAGCGGTAGGACCCCGCCAGTCCCCTGCTTGACTCCCACCACCGAATCGAAAGGGACGCCAAAAGCTGCGGGAGAAGATTATGGCAACGTGAGGGAGCAGCGGAGCCGCCTGGCCGGACGGCCCCGTACCCGGGCGGAGAGCAGCGCGGAGCCGCGCGGTTGCCCAGCCCGAGCGCTGTTCGCGGCGGTCTCCGAGCGGAGTGGAGCGGCCTCCAACCCTGCCCCAGGTTTGTGAGCTTTGCTGTCCGAGACGAGGCCTCAGAAAGGCGCGGTCCCGCTGCCGCAGCTACGCCCGAGGCCACGGCACAGACAGCCCAGCGCGGGGACTCGACGCCTCCCGGGTGTACCGTCTGTCCGCGTTTCGCCGGTCGATGTCCCGCCGCCCCCTCGGGGCAGCGCCGGCACCTGGTCCGGGAAGTGGGGCAGCCCCGAGCCGAGCTCCCCTCTCGGCCCCGGGGGGAGCGGCGGGCACTTCCCGGGCCGGCGGGCGCTCCCCGGGCCGGCGACCAAGGCGCGGCTGTTCTGTCAGAGCAGTGAGAGCCGGGAGCCTGCGGCCGCTGCGCAGCTGGAGACCCGCCCGCCTACAGCCACCTCCCGACGGCAGCGGGCGGACGCGCTGCAGGGATAAAGCCTGGGGAAAAGAGGAGGGAGAGGGTTCGCGCTGCGGGTCATGGAGTCGAGCGCAGCCGTCGGGGCTGAGCTGTCCCCGCCGCTGCATCACCGCAGCCTCGCGCCTTGCAGCCTCTGCCAGCCGCCCTCGGCACTGGCATTTTTTGATTTTGAGGAATTTTTTCACTAATAGTAAAACGTGGCGAGGCCAGACTCTGCCTCTTGTAATTAGCAAACCGGGCTCTTTGGAGGGCGAGGCGTTAAACAGAGCCCCATCTGCTTTATTTCACTAAGTAATTCATATAAGATGTGGATCACTTTAATTGTTCCTACAATGCAGAAAATATACCAATAATTAACAGGCTAATACTAACTGGATTATTTAAATCCATGAATATTTTTAAGGTATTGCCCTTTGGGGAAATTAGAGGGAAATTAATGCTAATAGTGAAAAGTATGTGTTTATATTTGGAGTAACAACAATACAGAAAGAGAATTAAGAAAGACATCAAAAGTCTCCATCCCGTTTCTGTTATTAACTCCTCCATCTCACATTGCTCTGCAGCATTTCTGAGAACAAGCAGTCTTATAATGTTTTCCAAGTTCTATAATGTTCTTCCTTTTGAAGACCTGGCAATTAAAATAGGTGGATTTCTGAGCCTTTCTATTCCAACTAACCAACCTAGCTAACAGATAAGGTGCTGCACAAAGGATAATTGTGCGCCATTTATAATTATTGTTTGCTTAAGCAATCCCTGAAAGGCTGAAATATTTAAACATTCACATTTCTGCTAGTCCCAGTGATGTGCTACTGTTGTTCTCAGTCCATGCATGATGGATGTCCTGGGACTAAGTTGTGAGGTTTTAATGTTAGACAGGTTCTTAAAAGAATGTTTGGCTTCAAAACGCCCTTTGTAATTTGAATATGTTGAAAGGGAAAAATTACTTAAACTCTTCTTCTGAAATTGAAACATTATTCTCAACTTGCAAAATATTTATTGCAAAATAAATGGAAAGTTACATTTTGTTACTGAGTATGGAGTGTGCTTTAAAGAATGTTTTTTAAAAAACATTTTCAGAGGCAATTTGCATTGTTTTGAATGAGCTTACTTAGTACAGAGTAGTGGCACAGGTTTAGTTAGTTAAGGAAAATGTCCATTGTGGTTGCGGTTTGTGAATACAGAGAATTCTTGAGCAGTGAAGGCAATGAAGCCGCTGATAAAATCAGATATCACACCCTTTGTTACAGTATCCTAGGTCTCAACAGTCTTAATAGGAAGATCTTCCTTTTAAGGGCTTCTTAACATACTGTTTTGTTTCTTTAAGTTATCTACCACTTTACTTATACATATATAAATTATTATTTTTGCCTTGATTATTTGTGAGTTTGAACATATTTATATACAGTTCTGTTATTTACATGAAATCTGAAGAGGCCAAATTAGTTTACATAACAGACTGCTCATTTTTCCAAAAGTGACTCTTTTTGGGTTTTTTAAACTTCTGTAAAACTAATAGTGAATCCATATCAAGGCTTTTAAAATCACACCCAAAACTTTCCAACATTGTAAGTTATGGACAAATGCACTCTGGGAAGATAACACTTTTGTAGTGAATGCTCATAAACATTGGAGCATCAAAATAGTAGAATCTTAAGTTGGCTGTATTTAAAAAATCTACTTTAGTAATTAGTTAATTATTTCTGTAAAATAATTCACTTGTTTAAACCCAGGAAAAATAAACAGAATGGCATATGCAGCAAGTACAATAATGGCTCTGCATCAGACAGAGAAGAATACATTAAGCTTTGCCCCACATGTGTGGTTACTGCGCTGCAAAGAGAGAGAAAAGACAGTAACACACACGGACTTCTTTGGGGAAAAAAGGCCACCTTTATTGTATGGACAGCCCATATTTAAGGTGTGTTATGTGTAGCTAGGACAGGACAGTAGATCATTGGACAATTGGGAAAAACATGCCTGGGACAGCATGTCCGGATGTCCAATGGGAAAGACACCAAGTGTTAATCTTTATTATGAATTCCACTCTGTTTTTCACCATGTTATTACCCTGGGAGGCTTCCTCCCTAACTGAAGCTGTAGGCAGCTTGTCAGCCTGGGAATGGATGTGAGAGTCAGGAGAAATCCAGCCCTGAAAAGAATTTCCAAGCTGTAATTCCCTAGCTCTCTGAATGTGTGTGTCCACAACATGCAGGACTTTGACATTAAAGATCTACAGGAATGAAGATGGCAAGTCATTCTCTCATTCTGTTCTCAGCTGTCAAGGCAGGAGAAGGGTTAACTCTAGAAAAATTAAATATACGCAGTACCAGAACAATAATGGCTGGGAGAGGGGCAAAAGGGGTGTGCTGAATAGTGGTAGAAGCCTACTAGATGTGGTGAGGAAAACTCCCACTGGCTGCAGCAGGGCCAGTGGCTCACCCTGAACAGGGGTTTCCACAGTGCAGGACCTGTACTCCAGGGACACCCAAAGTAAACTTTAGGATAAAGCAAATATGATACAACTGATACCAAAGATACGTCTAAAAGTGATGCTCTACAAGAACATATCCCAAATAAGTTTCTTGGGAAAGAGAATTTCTAAGAATTTAGATTGCTTACTTGCCAGATTGCTTTGAAATAAAATAAGGACATTTTTAGAAGCAATATTCAGTTTTCAGCATTTATAAATAGGAATGTGGCCCCTTTTCCAAAAATTAAACGATCTGAAGGCAAAGATGCTTCCATGAAAGAAATATGCATGATACAGACATACTTTTTTTTTTCTTTTGGCAGTTTAGGATTTCTGTGTGCTGGATGAAATAATTGAGTATCTTACAACATTTTACTTTAATTAAGTTAATTTTTTTCTCCCCAACAGCTCAACATTCCCTTCTTGGAGACTCTTTCTTTTCCTTTTGACGATAAAGATGGAAAAAAAGTGGATATTGAAGAATTTTAATTTTATCTTTTTTGGTGTGCTCTGTCTCCTTTCCATAGATGGAGGTAAATTAGAACAAGTAAAATGTAAGTAGACTTCAAACAAAGCTTTCACATTCACCTAAATTGGACAGTTTCTTTCTATTTTCAGATGTGATTCAGAAAAGAATGTCCTAAACCTTCTAACATTTTTCCTCCTTCTAATCCTGTATTTAGTAGAATCAGGTCACACCCACATATGGGGTATATTTTCCTAAAGCTAAACAGGTTATAGTGCATCATAAAGAATATAACACATCAGTTGGAGAATCTGTTTTGTTTCAAATATCCTGAGTCAAGAGCATGCTTAGTTCTATTTTGTAACCTGTAAACATCTGACAGATTATCTGGATCTGCCCCATGTTTAAGACTATTGTGCTGAAGTTTTCAGCTTGTGTAAAGCTTGTCCAAGACTGTTCTGTTATTTTGTAAAAACAACCTCATATGAACTGGATTAGATTCTCAACATCCTTTGAGAAAATTAGGAGTCTCTTTCTTAAAAAACTGTCAAAAACTTGATGAGAATAATTGAAAAGAATACGAACAAAATAAAGGGAGCATTTCTGCAAAGGTTGTCATCTGTGCCAGAAATCATGGCAAGGAAGAATAGCTACCCAAATAAGTCTAGGAGTTATTGACTGCTTCAGCCTTATTACTAGGTCTCTGGAATGCCCTCTCTACCTGCACAGGTTGGGTTTTGGTCTCCTTCTTACAAAAGACATTATTTGCCCTTGAGAAATCACTAAAATTTTTAGCCTCAGTCTCAGCAGCTTCTGCTTCCAAGGAAGTAGATGGGGGGAAAACAAAACAAACTGAGTTCCAGAAAGGCCCTCTGCCCCATTGAACATACTCACAGGAAAACCATGTGCAGGAACCTTGTTCAAAGAAAGAACAGTGTGAGAAATTACCAAATTCCGGTTGTCTGCTTTTTCATGTCCTGTGTTTCATTTGTCATGCTTCTGTGTGAAGGGAAAGTAGATCACAGTTTCTACTAACAGTCACTAGCTCTGGCTACTTTCTTCTAGCCCAGTAAATGTGAAGACTGTCCCTGACTTGGATTATCACATGGAAGATGAATATTTTGTTAAGATATACTGAAGTATAATGTATATTGTTGATAATGAATTAAACTGTATTTGGATATCATTAAGGTAACAGAAAGGAATTCCCACATGGAAACCCATAAGAAACACCCTTTTATTGTAGAGGTTTGAGGTTTCAATATGAAACCATAATGTGACAGGAAGGGACAGGACAATAATTCAATAATAACAATAAAAACAATAACGTTTGACAGGATTCAGACATAAATGGATTTCTGCAACTGCAAGATCAGAAGTACTTAGTGAACAAAAGATCTTAAAATATTTTGAAAGCTGATGCATAAATTATTTCAATATCTCTCTGCAGTACAACCTGGGATTTTCCTGAGTTGGACCAATTGCTTTGGTTTTGCAGTGAAGAGGTTTTGTTTCCTTTAAGCCTGTCTGAGTGATCAGGCACTTAAATTTTCTTACCTAAACAGGTGAAAGGATAAACTCACCTGTATGAAAGCCATTTTATCATCATTTCAGGAGTTGCAATTTTGGAAAAATGGGCGGCCATGTCATTTATTTTGGTTTGGGAGGTTAGAAAAAACAGCATGTGGAATTAAGGGTCTTTCTGTTGTGTGTGTTGTGTAATTCTCTAGGAAAAGAAAAAGCAGTTTACAGAAAACTCTGCACGTCTAAATATACTTCATAAACATGGAATGGAAATTTTCATTCATAGCTCTTCCAATTTTTTACTGTTTTACAGATTCAGATACATACTGTGTGTTTCAAGATAAGAAATACCATGTAGGAGAAAGATGGCATCCTTATCTAGAGCCCTATGGCCTTGTTTACTGCGTTAATTGTCTTTGTTCAGAGGTAGGACTGCTGAGTTATTGAACCTACAACTCCTACTTGCTTCATGGACTAGAATCCTTTCTGGTGTAGCTACAATTTGACAAAGCCCAAACCTATTTTCACTAGCGGGTCCTGATTATGCTACAGGAAATAGAGGCAGGTGATCTTAGTGAAAGCAAAATATTAACAGAGAATACCAATACTGGCAAAAATTCTTGCATAGCATAGACAAAACAACTTAATTTGCCAGAAGCTTTGTGGATCCTGGGCATTACATCTCAACTGATCAGGCTCCACTACCTAAGTATAATCTTTGCAGTTCCACCAATATGGATGATTATGCTGAACCTGACTTTGGTACTTTGATCTATGTACAGTGCCAACATCTTCCATTCAAAGCATCTGCTGCCCTGAAGTGCTGAAGGAAGAGGCTTAGATATCACTGTTAGTAAAAGTCAAAGAAGAATGAGATAATGAAACGTGAGAAAAGGTTATGGGAAGCAGAGAGAATTGAATAGAACATGAAAGGGCTCCCGTCAGTTGATGGCTGATGCAAAAACACAGCAGCCAGAGATCTCCATAGTATGTCATATTCAGCTGGGAGGAGGCACAAAAATGAGGCCAGTTTATGTCCGTTAGAGTACTTTAAAATAAACAATAAAGGATCTTAATCATTAACACATGAGACACTCCAGATGCTGAGTTCTGTCTGCTATATTTAATGCAGAATAAAGTTTTCCTTGCTATTTTCCCTCCCTGCTAGAGTAAAATACTGGGCCCCTGTGCAGCATTTGCTCTGAGGGAATCTGCTACTGTAATTCAGTGTACAAACAATAGTCCCACAAGTTTAGCTGTGAGAGAAAAAATAATGTAGTAGGAAGGGAAGGAAAAGTCTTTGTTTAGAGCAAAAAGGACTTTTCACTCAACTTTTGTTGATGTATATGCAAAGTTGAAAACTCTCTAAAGAGTTTGTGTGGAGTAAAACACTCATTAAATCACTGGAAGAATGTGTCTTGGGAGGGGAAAAAATTCACTGGAAATCCTAGAGGCCTGGATACAAATAAATCCTGGATGATTTTTAGAGAGATGTTAGACAGTTTGGAGGGATGGGAAAGTGCCTGGTCAGGTCCTCTAGACAATATTACTAGGACCCAGACACACCCACACACTATGAGCCTCCAAAAAACACGCTGTTTAGTTTTTAACTTGGGTGTGGAAGACAAAGTGATAGTTCAGGGCAGCAGGTTTAGTAAAGAAGGAAATACTACCATACTGCTTATGGTAGTTCCCAGTACATGCGGCTCAGAAGTGGATTGGACTCTAATCCCTTGTTTGCTATGTTTTACCTTTGGTGTACCATGAGGGGGCAAAATGTAACCTGGGATAACTTCAGCAGTGAGGATGCTGAGTGATCTCTTGAATGTGATCTTGTCGTCTAGAAGGAAGATTACAAATACTGCAGCATCCTCCCTCTCCTTTGAGCTTTGTCCTGGCCAAAATCACGCCCTCAGAGCACTAATCTACCATAAAAGCTCCTGAAGCTTCATCAGTTTCATTAAGTTTCCTTCAGGAAGCCCTCAACAATTTATAATTTTAACAAAATGAAGGCATTAGAAAAAATGTCATGACATAGCACAAGCACCGACCATAAACCAAATATGACAGCATAAAAGATGAAAGTAAAGTGTGCTACAGATAGAAAGTAAGAGAGATCTAAGCGTAAACGATGTATGATTCCCTGGCAGGTAGGCAGGGGATCTGTAGAGTCTGATGCAGCAACTGAGTCCCTCACACTGCAGAGAAAAGCAAAAAAATCCCCAGGGGTCTCTACGTCCAGTGTATCAAAATGTCTTTGCTGGCCACAGATGTTGTGATCCACATGATGTCTGCACAAAAGTCACATCAGCCAGGCAGCAGACAGAGATCTCTGCTCTGTCTCTAAACAGTCTGTCTGTCCATCCCCCCAGCACACACGCTTCTGATGTTTAAGAAAAAGGCGAGGCAAATTAACTAAACAGAGGCCAAGTTATTCAGCCTGGCATTTAAAAAAAAAAAATGCTTTCCTGTTTTTGTGTGTATATAGTATTGTATTGTATTTTTACAAGTTAAAAGTTACATACTTAAACCAGAATAAAACTAAACATAATTCAGTGTTCTCACCCTGTTCCCCCTTCCTTTTACAACCCCTCCTCCCCCCCAGTTCATAATGGAGCCTGTTGACTGTTACTGTCCAGTAAAACTGAGCGTTTACAATTTGTCAGATCATTATTTTACTCCCTAAAATACAGCAGTTTGTTGGTTTTGCTTGTGTTCATAATGATATCTGCAGACCTCAGGCTAAATGGCCAACACTCTTTGGTACCTGATGCAGAAATGCGACCTTGGCCCTGGCTTAGAGAGACTGACCAGTGCTTGAGTCCTGCTCTGATCAGTGAGGCTGTTCTCCCAAATATCACTGTGAATGTAGGCATAAGATCAGTCTTACTGATCAGTTAAAATAGCTCTGTTCTGCAGCAGACAGTGGAGTATGGCTGGCAGCATGGAGCAGCAAAGACGGCCTGTAGAATTTTATCACAGCTGACTATGCACAGAAAGTAAACATTCACCTCAAGAGATTCTGCAGGACTTAAAATGAAGAAAAGTGAGGTCATAGAACAGGACAAGTCAGCAACATGAAGCCAGGTGTGCAGGCAGTGGCAGCCTTTTTTCTACAGCAGTGTTTCACAGGCTCCCGCATCTGCTGGGCAAGCAGCTTTGCTGACCAGGGATAGTCCCTATTCTGTGAAGATCCTACAGTCTAAAATTTGCTCCTCTTCTACAAAATCAGTAAATTTCATTTCAGTTCTTATTGGAAACAGATGGTGATAATAATTTTTAGTGTCTCTTTCCAAAGCAGATGCACAACTGTAGTTTGTGGCTAGCAATGATCTAAGTAGGATTCCAGCCTGTGGTCTGCAGATATTTGTCAATGAATTGTTTTGAAAGAGATGACTAGAAAGGCCTATACATCTGCTGTCTAGGGAAGTCTACACATCCACTGAAGGCATATGAAAATAAAGTGGGTTTAGTCCTGAATTTGAAATGGAATCCCGAATTTGGGAATTTTAAATGAATTGTCTTTTCTGGTTACAGACACCAGAGAATTAAAATTCCTTGTGTTTTAGTTATAAATCAAACTTAGATGTGGTCAAATAGAATACTGTGTTAATGACATGAATAATGAACCCTATTCCCAAGACTTAACTCATATTTCTTAGAAAAATGGCTACTTACCATCTGAGTTTTTTGCCTACTGGGAAAGCAATAAAATGAAAACAAAAGACTCTTCACAGTTTTCAGGAGCAATTACAGATGCTATTGTCTCTTGTGGTCTTGAACTAACCCTCAGTAGGGGATGTTTGATGGTAGAGACCTACCATTTATCTGTGTCTTAGTTTTGGAAATGCAATTCCTAAGCATAATCTGCTCAAAAGGAAAGAACAAATGGAAAGAAAGAGAGAAATGGAGATTGTTGCTATCCATTTTTAGACCCTTCCTCCAATTTTAAGATTTTTAAGGATTTCTGATCTCCAGCATAAATTCAAAGGCAATGGAAGTATCTGGGCATATATTGGTGTGAGTGAAAACAGAATGTTGTAAAAAGGCATTAAAAAAAAAATGTTTGGATGTGGAGTAGAGAACACAAAATTTGTAAGATAGCACATTTCATTAAAATACTATGTACTATGTTCCATCTGCAGAATGGAAATGTTTTATGCAGCAGAATAAGATGCCCAAGTCTACACTGTGCTTCCCCTGTGCATGTACCACAGCTGTGCTGCCCACGATGCCCAGGTAATTCCTATTAGTGACAAATAGTCTTTCTGAAATAGTCATTTAATATGCTCAGTAACAACAAAATTAAATATCTGTTCTGGAAAACTGTGAAGTAAATATCCTCCTGTGTCCATTTAGGTCATGAGAGGCTTGTCCTACAGTATGTTACAGTATTTCCCATGGTGTTTTCTGTTTAGGAAATCAGAAGTATAGATTTGTGAAAGGATCAGGTAAGCTACCAAGTCCAATCCCTTACAATCCAGGCAGAAAGTAGCAGTTGTTTCATCGGCTGTCCATTTCAGACTCCTTATCTCTAAAGTCCATCACAGTAAAACACCATCCCACAAACCTCCTAGGTTTCTGGTTTTGGTGCCTTTCATAAGAGCAGGCCAAAATATATGTTTATTTGCAATGGCTGTCTGTTAACAAGCAATTCAAAACTGCTTTGGCAAATGTGCATTTGTATAGTGTCACTGTACAACCAGTCTGGTAACATTCACCTTTTATATCTCAGGTTCCAGGCATAGCTTCATAATTAGTAGAAACTGTTGTAAATCATAGAAGCAGTGCTGTACACGTTTATGAGTGTATAAATCCAATTGGATACTGTAAATTCTCCAGACTGTACATTTATTATATGCTCATTATTAAGAGCCACTGTATGAGAGAGACCAAGCAGGATCTTTCACAAGCCTGTTCCAGCATTCCCGACATGGCCTAATGGCTGGTAGATTTGACTGGAGCTTTTCCCTAAACATCTGTCGTAGTGGCACCCCACATTTCCATTTATAAAAAAGTATTCATGCAGCATCATAGAAAGGGGTTTTATTTGACTTTCTCCAGGGAGTTTGATTGTCTGAGGACAACAGCTGTTACCTGAGCAAAACCTTTCAAGCAGGAGGCAGTAAGTGCACAATGGCAGAGTGCACAAGACAGTTGCTTTTCAGGTGGGATGGATGTGTTCACTGCACTTACTGGATAAATGGTATCCATATGTCAATTTTGGGTTGGATTCATCTGCCCTGACAATTATATACACTCTCTATCAGATATGTGTATCAATATCTGATCTAGGTATCTAGAATCCTTTTTTTGGCCAGTGACAAGGAAGAACCATTTTGAGCTTATAACTCATCTGATGCTGTGATACTGCTTTTGTTTCTTAGGATGAGATTGAGGCCATTCAACTTTGAATCCAGCTCTTTGGAGTTGGAACGTCCAGCTGATGATTGGAGTTTTCTCTATAATGGTCTACTATGTAAGAAAGAAAATTTCTAAGGCAAAATGCTTTCTTTGGCCAACTAGAACTTAGTAAAATAGTGAAGTGCTGGGAACACAAACTCCTCTTTTTTTTCTAGCTCAAAAGAAGGACTGGTGTGCTGGCGNGTCTGTTTTTCCAGCTAATCTAAACTTCAGTCGGGAAGACAATCATCTAGATACCCATTACAGCTGTTGGAAACATGAGGGTGATTCATCTTGTCACCCAGAATTAGAAGATTTTTTTTCCCTGGAGATGCCTGTCACTCTCCACTGATAATTGAAGGAACACAGGAAAATTGGATGCTTACTTTTTTGACAGTTTAAGTTAAATCACAGAAGTCCTACTCAATAATTGGCATTTGCAGTCAGGAACTTTTTCTATTATTTTTTAGTATCTCTGTATCTTATTTACTGTAGAAGCATAAATGCTTCTAGATTGATTAGTATTGCTTCAAGTGCTCCTTGGCAATGAACTGTTTTGGCTGTTTTCTGTTCATGAGCTTGTAAATGTCATGATACCTATGAAGATTTTAAAACATTCTACAATGATCTAGTAAGGAAGAGTAAGACCCCATGTAAACTCTCATATCCATTTTATCAAGTTTCTTCCTATTCATAGTGTTCAGTTGGAATTTTGTACTCTATGTTTAAACTGATAATTATGGAAAATTAGCGGAATGAGCCTTTCCTGAATTGTGATCTATTATCTTCTCTTAGCTGCTCCTAAAGTCTATTTGTAATCAACCTGCTACAGATGATGGGCCATTACATGGCTAGTTGTGCACTATCTTATTAAAAATGTGAGTCCCACTAAGGTCTGTTTTCCCCCTTGTTGAATCTGTAACAATGTTAGGCAAAAGAGAACCAGGAGTCTCCTGTGATTTCAGGGGTTATTTGCATTCCGCTTTCTGCAGT
>VZTT01002626.1:1665-27359 GCA_013400855.1 Buphagus erythrorhynchus
TTGCAGAATTGGTATTTGTGTGGAAGGAGAATTTAATGTGGAGAAAGGAGGACAGAGAAGTAAACACTGCACAAAGATGTCTCACACATGATTCAGTTAAGCACATTTTTCCCAGTGCAGAACATCTGAACTAATATATGGCCTTGGCCTTTTTCTTTCTGACACATAGTAGAATCAATGCTGGACACATGTATGTAAATAGCTATTTCAGGCCTGCAAGCTTTTCTGAGGTTATTGGTAACAGAACCAGAAAAACCTTTCAGAACATTAATGTACTATAAATGACCTTTCAAAAAGCTTCGAGCTTCAAAGTTATACTAAACATGATAACACAGCACTTGCAGAACTGCATCTGCTGTCAGAATACTCCTTGTCAGAGCTGGAATCCATTGCTTCGGTACCCACCCCATGACAGGAGTGACAGCAGGTCTGAACTTGGAGATCACAGCTTGCCACAGGACACCAAAATGTCAAACAGTATATTTGCACTAATTTCATCTTGTTTTACTTGGAATGCAATAAAGAAAGACTTAAGTTGCAGCCTGGAAACTGCCCACATGAAGGAGCAGTAATTGCTTTCTCTCACTTAAAACAAATAGCTTGTATTTTACTGGGAATCTTTAATGGATCTAGAGGACTGATTTAGTAGGTCATAATTGCTGTCCTTTGTATAATCCTATCTGATATCCTTAAGCTTCCTTCTCAGAAAATAAAGATGCATTATAGCTTTTCTGGAGAGTGTGAGCATCTATTCTGTTCTTTTGCTTGAAAAACTAATTTATTTTATTGTTACATTACTGACTACCAACTAAATATTAACTGGAAATACAGCTCTGTGAATAAATACCTAAGTATTCTCTAGGGTTAATAAAAAACATTCTTTAATACACTACAAGCAATGACTTTTAAATTGTTTCTCTCTCTGTGAAAGTTAGTTACCACTTTCTTTTAAAAGTAAGTCATGTACTATCAAGGGAACATAAGTTATACTATGAAGTTTTCCAAGTAATCAACAGTAATGTTCTGTAATTCTTATATATGCACTTTCATGCACCAGGATGGGAAGATCCATATTTTTGGTCTAAATCAGATGTAACTGAGTTGGTGTGGGGGTGGCAATGCTCACTTGGCACTGGTGATGCCACACCTCAAGTGTTGTGTCCAGTTTTGGCCCCTCACTATAAGAAAGACATTGAGGTGCTGGAACAAGTCTGGAGAAGGACAACGAAGCTGGTGGAAAGTCTAGACAGTGAGACATTTGAGAAGTGGTTGAGGGAGTTGTCATCAATCTGGAGAAAGGGAGGGTCAGGGGACACCTTTTCACTCTCCACAATCAACTGAAAGGAGGCTGTGGCCAGGTTTGTCTTTTCTCCTGGGCAACCAGTGATAGGACAAGAGGAAATGGTCTCAATCTGGGAAGGTTTAGGTTGGACATCAGGAAGATTTCTTCACTGAAAGGGTGGTCAGAAATTAGACTAGGCTGCCCAAAGAAGTGGTTGAGTAATCATCCCTGGAAATATTTAAAAGTAGATGTGGCACCTAGGGACATGGTTTAATTATGTACTTGACAGTGTTAGATTAACAGTCAGACTCAATAATCTTAGAGGTCTTTTCCAACTTATGATTTTCAAACTTCTGATTCTATTGCAACTACTCAGCACCTGCAAGTCTTTCCAAGTCCGGTCCTAGGACTGCTAAATGACACAGCAGCATCTTTCATGTTCAGAAACAGGCCCACTGACCACATGGAAGACATTAAGGTGGTACTGTCTAAGTGCCTCTATGGCAATACTGCAAACNAGAAATAGAATAAAGGCATTGCACAACATGATGGTGGGTGATACAACAGTCTCATAAGTAAAAACTGAAGCAAGAAGAAATGATCCCCTAGATCCCTGTCTGTTTAACATGTTTATAGTGTTAGGCACTGAGCGCACACCTCATTTTCTGCAGGAGTTTCTTCTACTATTAAAGACAGTCAGCTCAAAAGAATCTTTTTCTGCTGTCTTAACCCAAATTATGAAGCAGAAAACTGAGACTAGGAGCTGAAAACAAGCCTCCTTACAAATAAAAAATTGATATTTGACGCCCTGCTACATTTAAGGGCCTGTGAGCCGTAAAACAGAAAGATACTGATTGCTGCTCTTCTAATGCCCTATTACAATGGTTAAGTACAAGATTTTATCAACCAATTTTTGAAATTCCTTTAATGGTAACTATTATACTACAGTATCCCAGTGCCAAACAATTCTAATTTAATGCACGTACCAAATCGCCACCGTTGCTATCACTATAGGAATGAACAATAAAAGTCACTGAAACAATGTTACTTTCATCCCCACATCAGTGCCACCTTGTGCACACAGAACATCTGGCATTTATGATATACAAGTAGAAAGGGACACAGAAATCCATAATGTATTTAAAAGGAAATGTAGTTACAGCATTAACTATGGAAGGACTACATATTTTATTTCTTCAAAGAGCCAATCAAGTATTAACTAATTCTCAGGATCCTGTAAGACAATCAAATAATCCAGCTGCTTTGCACAGAAAACTTGCTGAAAAGTAGTGTAACCTACACTGTATTTTTCAATATTATGCCTTAGACCTTATCCTCAGGATATAAAATATTATTGTAGGACCCTTAAAGATTGCCTTTGACTTTGAAAAACACACATTATAGAAATGTGCAGATCTTATGTTGCAAATGGTCCTATTTTTCAGGTTCAGTCCTTCCTAATTTGAGCAATAATGTTTTAAGGGATTAAATACACGAGAAGGAATTAGAAGACCAATGTCTGACTATTAGCTTAGTGTTAACATGAAAATTCCATTTCCTAAAACAGCTTTCCCATTGAGAAAACAGGAATAACAGTTTGTCACCACTTTCACCTTCATAGGTTTCAAACCTCAAACAGTGATTATTAGATAGTATAAAAACCTCAGATAAAATAACACAAAAAAATTCAGATTACCTAGGTCATGCAACTAGAAGATAATACTCAGACTACTGTTCAGAAGAAGGCTTGTGTTTAGGTTTTGCTCAGTACTTTCCAAGGGCTATCAGTGGCTCATCGTATCTTTCCATCTTTAAGCAGTATTCCTTTAACTTTCCTTCATTAAATACATACCTAAAGATATAGACCTGGGAATACCCAACCCCAGATTGATTGTTTCTGAGTATACACAAAGAACTTCAGTTTACACTGATATTAATCTCTTGGCAGAGCTGCAGGGCTGAGTGACAATAGGAAGTCAAAACTAGGCCTCTTCAGCAGTGAAAATTACTAAATTTTCTGGCTCTTAATGCACCATAAAATTCAATGTTCTGAAATATTAGCAGCAGTTTGGATGAGAATCAGCCTTTCAACTTTTAGCTGTGGAAAAGACATGCATCTACATATACTCCAAGGTAGCAGCCTGAGGTGCAACTCTTAAGTTCTCTACAACCCTGTCCTACCTGAGGAGAAACCCTTGAAAATGGTGCCTGGAAACCACCTGTCTTGTCTTCCAGTGGTTATGACTGGTAGACCTTAAACCAGAAAATTGTCAGAAAAATAGACCGGAATGAAGAAGTTTCTTGTACCCTCTGCTACTTAGTACATACTGTTCTTCAGAATTTGTGTTAAACCTCTCCAAAAATATCTCACAGAATAAATGATCCTTCTCTCCCCATAAATGTTCTTTTCTCTAGAAGCTAAAGACACTATTGGTCTGAGTTGATGGAGAAAGGCAGCTAATCTAAGGTGACTCAGAGGATAATTCAAAATTGAGCCTTTTTGGACAAATTTGCAAAATAAAACAAAGCCAAAGCCAGCCATTATGAAGATAATACTTGTTCAATTTCACAGCCTAATAGGAAAAAATGATGCACTATAAAGTAAGAAAGGTCCTTTTAATTACTTTCCATTTGGGGAAAAAAAAAAAACGAAAAAGGACAGCAACTTTGCACCACAGTTGCTTCACGGAGTTTATGATCCACTTACTCGGATTTCATCTTACATCTTCTTTACTTGGGAAATGAAGTTTTTTGCTCATAAACATTGTAGAATACAACACAGAAAAGAGAGGAGATCTTTACACACAGTCACAGACAAGCCACCGGCTAAACAAACACTAAAATTCTTCGTAAATATGTCTAAATATCTCTAAATAGGAGTCACACGGTGTTCTCCACCTGGTTTATCTTTGAATGAATTAAAAAGTGCTAACATGGGAAAAGAAGCTATTCTGGCCAGAAAATATTTCTTGTCACTTTCAATATTTTTGGTGGCTTTTTTTCTCTCCTGTCTCTTGAATGATATTGCAAGCTAGAAAACAGTATGTTAATAACAAGTGAAAAATAAATCTAAATTTATAAACTGACTTCTCTTCAAAAAGCTGTTATAAGCCAATTTTTTTATCACTATATGTTCTGCACTGGGAAATATTCTCTTCGAGAATGGGATACAAGTTTTTCCATAAGGCTGCACACAAGCACGGAATAACTCATATTTAGGGAAAAAATAGCTGCAGTCAATCAAGTCTCTTAGCAAAAATGTAAGATCTTAATCCTCAAAGTCTTAAGCTATCGTCACTGTTTTTAACTGAATGTGAAATAACTATGTATAATGTAATTTTGAGGTAATACACATTGTGTTTCAGCATATTGTTTCAGGCTCAGCACAGTAATACCATTTACTCAGGTTCAAGTGAGTGAAAAATGAGGCTCACATTCAGGTGTCTGCAAAACTCCATGTAGACATACAGACTCAACAAGGTTTCTCAATCTTTGTCTCTCTTTTTAGGTTGACTGGTAGAGAGACTGTATATTTTTTCCCATATGGAGATAAAAAGCTCTGTACTTTCTTGCAGGTAAAAAAATGACTCCCTGTCAATTAATTGAAAAAGATACATAGCTCACATTGACTGAACTTTTACTTTTATGTCAGAAAAACATACAGAGAAATTCTCTAACAAGGCAGTTTGGTAAGAATAAATGAGACTATACTTGAATGGGATTTCCAAGATCACCTTTATTCCACAACTACAAAAGGTGAAAACTCCAATATCCTCATTATTCCTGTCAATTCATGTTTTGTCTCCATACTAAAATACTGAAGAAGCCACCAACCTTCTCTTAAAAAGATATCACCCAACCAGACATCCACATAAGCAGAGTACCACTAAGCCAATTGCAGAATTATAGCTGGCAAGTTTAATTTTGTCATGCAGCTGGAATAGGCAGAAATTGTTTAGACAAATTACAGGACTGCAGAACTGCTATTTCTAGTAAATGCTAGGAGAGTTTTGGAGTTCCTAGATACCATAAATAAATAAGCAACTTCGGATCAAGAAAGTTTGACTAGCATTAAACATATTCAAGGGTTGAGGGCCGGAACCTCACTCCCTTCGGCTTGTGTTGTAAGGTAGATTGGTTGTGACTCTGCTTGTTAATTTCATTTTATATTTCATAAAATTCTAATTTAAAAATCACATCAATCATGTTAAGCAGATTATTTTTTAAAAGCTTAACAGGAAGTTATTTGATCCAGATACTAGTTACAATACTACCAGATTAATTATTTGTGACTTTGCATTCACTATAAGGCAACATTTTACTTTAGAATAAACTGCCTAGACTGTCTAACTTGAACTGACATTACTTACCCGGCATTGTATAAGATGACTTACAAGACACTCCACTGATGAAAATATTTATATTCTGGTCACAATTGCTCTAATTAAAATATTTTCACTGTCCTTTTTAGGTACTTCTTGGTCACAGACCTTCCTTTTGTTGCAGTTTTGGAGAGAGTCGCACAACTGAACACAGCGGGTTCATGCGACAACAGCCAAAGTTTATTAATGGACATCCCCTTTTATATGGGCTTCAAAATTCCCATGCTGGAACATTTGATTGGTTGAGGTCTTAACACAGACCAGCTCACAGGCCAATAAGATGTCTGCCTTCAATCTTGAATGGGATTGGCTGGAGTCCCCTGTCTGAGTTCTAATCCAACCGATCATTGTCCTACCCGGGGACTAGTTTACTTCTAATCTTTAACAAACGAGGCTAGTGGAGTTGGGGTCTGTTATGGCCAGTCTAAACTTTGCAAATTACAGACCAGCTGTAGCTGTCACATAGTTTTCTGCACCCTAACCCTAGGTGAAACCCTGACCCTAGGTGGAGCAGTAGAAGCAGCCGTGGGCTGAGGGTGGGTTCCAAGCAGAAAGGTGTGGAGGAAGCCATGTTGTGGCAGTCCTGAGTTTCCTTTGGCATGCCTTTTGCAGCTGCAAAGTCCCTAGAGCTCAGGGCTTCGTGGTTTTCAGAACCCTAACCCTAGGTGAAACCCTGACCCTAGGTGGAGCAGTAGAAGCAGCCGTGGGCTGAGGGTGGGTTCCAAGCAGAAAGGTGTGGAGGAAGCCATGTTGTGGCAGTCCTGAGTTTCCTTTGGCATGCCTTTTGCAGCTGCAAAGTCCCTAGAGCTCAGGGCTTCGTGGTTTTCAGAACCCTAACCCTAGGTGTAACCCTAACCCAAGCCAGAGCACTAAAAGAGCCATGGGGGTGAGGATGATGAACAAGCAGAAAGGTGTGGTGGGAGCAATGTTGTAGCAGTCCTGTGTTCCCCTTGGCATGCCATTTGAGCATACAGTCTGCCTGGAGCTCTGGATTTGTGGTTTTCTAAACCCTAATCCTAGGTTTAACCCTAATCCTAGGAGAAGCAGTAAAAGCAGCCTTGGGCTGAGGCTGGTGCCAAACAGAAAGGTTTGCAGGAAGCCATGTTGTGGTGGTTCTGTGTTACCCTTGCCATACCTTTTTCAGCTGCAGTGTGCCTGTAGCTCTGGGCTGCATTGTTTTCTGAACCCTAACCCTAGGCATTACCCTAACCCTAGGCAGGGCAGTAAATGCAGCCTTGGGCTGAGGCTGGCTCCAAGCAGAAAGATGTGGAGGGAGCCAGGCTGTGGGAATCCTGTGTTCCCCTAGAGCTCCAGGCACACTGTATGTGCTAAAGTCATGCCAAGGGGAAGTACAGGACTGCCACAACCTGGCTCCCTCTACACCTTTCTGCTTGGCACCAGCCTCATTCCAAAGCTGCATTTTCTGCTCTGCCTAGGGTGTGGGTTACATCCAGGTTTAGGGTTCAGAAAACAGCAAAACTCAGATCTCCAGGCACACTGCAGCTGCAGAAGGCATGCAAATGGGAACACAGGTCTTCCACAACATGGCTCTCTCCACACCTTTCTGCTTGGACCCATCCTCAGCCCAAGGCTATATTTACTGCTCTGTCTAGGTTTAGGGTTTTGCCTAGGGTTAAGGTTCAGAAAACCACAAAGCCCTGAGCTCTAGGGTCTCTACAGCTTCAAAAGGCATGCCAAGGGCAAGATAGGACTGCCACAACATGGCGTCCTCCACACCTTTCTGATTGGAACCAGCCTCACTGTAGGGTACAGGGTTATAATTGTTAAAGTGCTCACCAGAAGGCCCTGTGGGAAAGGCACAGCTGCAGGCTGGATGGTTGGAAGTCGGATAAGGAGTGAGAGGCGGTTCTGAGTTAGGAGAGAGCCAGCTGAGGGACCGTTGGAAGTGAGATTGTGATTGGCTGGAGGAACGCGTGGACAGCGTATGAGCGAGAAGCTGATTGGGTGGAAGGACACGTGGCCAGCAGCGCGGCAGCTGAGCCAGCCAATGGGTGCCTTCCTTCTGTTAAGTTCTGTTAGGCTTCCTTTGGTTTCCGTTATGTCAGGTGGAAATTAAAGTTATAAAAATGTTGCAATTTCTACAATAAAGCGATCTCCTTCAGATGCCTGAGGGCGTCTGTGTCACTTTGTTCCCCATTGCTATATATTTGGGTCTGCATTAGTGCACCTACATGTGTCCCCAAACTTTCTTCAGTAAATTCACAGTACATACAGCACCTTGCATTTGTCCTTTCTTTACCAATGAATAAATACTCTGTCACTGTGCTTCATAGCCCTACTTCTCTCTGCCACCGTGTCTGCTGCCCTGGTTTCCCAGAAGGACAGAGGTGCTCTGGAGGGGAAGTGCAGACAGTGCACCCATGTAGATGTGCCCAGTGCCAACTGGGAATATCACACAATGATTAACTAGGTAGGGTGCCAGAACTAGTAGCTGACAAGGATCAAAGTGCCTGAGAAATACTGCTTTTAAGTTAAGAGCCTTGCCATTCCTGACTAGTGAAAATACACTTAGCAAAGCAAGACGTTTCCATGCAATTTGGAAGAAAATATGAACATACAATAAACTTTTTTTTTTTTTTTTTTTTTTTTTAGTGTTTACAGGAATACATTTTGAGCACCAGGCAGGAAAACACACAAACACACTGAGGTCTCCAGCCAACATTCATTATGCTGTAGACTAAGTAAACACAATGACAATTAATGAAATAAAACTCTGCATTTTATAGAAAAGAAAACTGTAATTATGATAAAAAGAGATGAACAGGATAGTATTATATTAAGATGCTCTTTAAATGCAGAAGTAGTTACTTCACAACAAAATGAAAGGACTCTGCCCACAAGGCTTTCAAAGCTAAATAAATCTACTTGTGTTTGTTGTTCTAATTTAGTAGGTCAGTATTTCAAAGATAAGCAAGCTGGCAGGGAAATGAGGGAAAAAGTTGTGGGGAGGGTAGTGAGAAAGGCTTTGGACCTGAATTACTCTTGGCATTTACAGGTTGTGAGTAATGTTAATAAAAGTTACAGTTGCAACAGTGATGACTCTCTGTTATAATATAAACTGTCAGGAGCAGCCTCTTCAGTGACCTCTGGTAATACGATTCTGCTGGTGGATGCTTGCGAATCTGCTGAGGAAGCAAGTTAGAGCTGCAGAAATGGCAAGCCATCCCTCATTCCCCAAACAGGAATCTGGCACTGAACTGGAGATTCAAAAACTACAACATACATTGTGCAAAAATAAATAAGAAAATAAAAACCCCTTTTTCCTACTCAGTGTTCCTGAGAGGAACACTTCTAGTCTATGGGAGATAAGGGTCATGATAGCACGTAACCACAGACTCTTTATCTAACAGATTGATGGCTATTCTTTTGGCTGTGTAAAAATGTTTTTTGTCCACAGGAAAACTGCTGAAAGAACAAAGCAATTGGAAAAAATGTTACCTTTTGCATGCTGGAAGCAAACACATTTATTGCTCATATCTTTTGTTATACCTTCTTCAGCACACCCATAAAATTACAAATGCATCTAATTATCTACAAGCATTTGCTAGAGAAATGCAACATATAATTACAACAGCAAACACCTACTTAATTTACAGTTCTTCTGGAGTTTGGTTTTATAATTTCAATAACACTTTCAAAAAAAAGGCAGCCGCTTACCTTAGCCACCAATCCTGGAGAAAATTTTTTTTGTCAGAGTAATACACACTAAAAAGTAACTAATCACTAACACTCCACCAGTCTAGTTGCTAGATCTGTAACTACCATTTTCCTGGAGTTTGTGCTAATAGAAGCTGTATTCATCTTTTCATTTATTCTTGAAGTACAGCAAAGTAGTTGAAGAAGCTGTGTTTATATGTAAAAGAGCGTCAACTCCCTGTTGTGAACAGGCTGTTTCTTGTCTATTACAGTAAATAAAATAGCTAAGTATTGTTTAAAAACTTACTTTAATATTGGCATTTTTGTATTGCTTCTTTTCCTTCCTCTCTCTTACACAAAAAAAAAACTTTGAGAAAATTATTTTTAGTTCTTAGTGATTGTGGGAAGTAATGCATGGGGATAACAAGTGCAATGGGTTAAACATTATTTGTATTCCATCTACTTCTTTAATATAGAACTCATCTCTTTGTGTTGCACTGAAACTATTGACAAAAGTTTTGTTCTTAGAGCTAAAGAAGCTATCCAGATGTAACAAAATATTTTTTCCAATATTCTTGGCAAATTTCAATTGTTTTGATATTTACCTAATACTTAAATTTTAATTGTTAAAATAAAAAATCACTGTGGATTAAACAGAACATTTTAAGTCCTTAAAACTATCAATTAGATTTAGATATCAGGAGCATTTCTCATGTAAAATGTGAAACAGTAAAGTAGCAAACCCCACCATCTTGTGACATTTGGTGCATCTATAATTTCTTGAACTAACCAAAATGTGCCCTCCAGAGAATGTTTTCCCAGCTTTTCCAAGTTTTATCTCTTCTTGCTATGCTGGAAATCCCAACATTATTTTGCTAGGAGAATATAGAAATTGAGAATATTCAAAAACAATTGACTTGGATGTACAGAAGAAAGTTTTAAAAGGTCTTGGAACCTTCATAAATAGGCTTCAGACATTTAATACAATGAAATTTTTCAAGTGTCTGTTTCAAATTCTCCTATTCTGGCATTAAAATGCTGTAGTTCTTTGCCTAGCTCTGAGGGAGCACTACAGCTGGAAATGAGACCATATAATTAATTGCAAAGTGTGGAGTCTTACATGCATAAAGACAAACACCAGTGAAAAAACATATTTCTCAGGCAAAGTACTTAGAATCATTTCAATGAGTTTTATTTTGCTGAAGAGCAAGAGCTTCCAGCTTACCCCTGAAAGTAAATGTCTTTATTACCACTGACATTATCAGTCAAACCTATTACTTCAGTGTCTAAGGGCCTCTCTCCCCCCCCAAAAAATTCACTCATTCAACTACAGAAGGCACTGTTAGAGCCCAAAGTAATATGTGTTTTCTCTAATCTCAATGAGCAAGGCACTTGTCAGGAGTAAAAACATAGAACGAGAGCAGTCACATCACAACGCTTCAGAATTTGAAGGCTGAAGTTTGTAATCCTTTGAAAAATAATCCCCGCGAATTCTGGGAGAAGCTAAACAGGATGAAATATGAAGGGAAACAGTGCAAAGTTAATAAAACAGGGATAAATAGGTAACTGGGGAAAAATAAATGCCAAGGTGAGGACCAAGAAAAGTGGATGGAGAAATCAATTTGGAATTGCAGAAATTTTTTAATTGCAAACATTTTATGCATGCATTTCATATAAGTCTTTTATTATAGATTACCAAGCCAAATTGCTTCTATTCTCTCATGTGTTAGAGGTAACAGACTAAGAGAATACTTAGAAAACAGAAAGCTTTATTCAGATATTTCATTGCTTTCTTTTTGTGACTTCATGCAGGCAAACAGCAGGAACAAGAGATTATTCACTGAAATTATTAGTTAGGCAAGTGTATTAGACTAATTTTTTTTAATACTGCTTTTCAAAAAAAAAGTGTACTAACTACTAAGATTATTTCCCTAGTCTGATTCTGACTAATATTACTATATATATCTGATAACTTACTATACCTAGGTAGATATATATGCAAAATTGAATGGAGCAATACATTTGTATATAATGAATAGATATTGCACATACTTTCAGTGTTTGTGGATTTGAAAGATCAGTTCTATGCATTGACATTGGGAACTCCCTTACATCCCCTGAAATGAGAGCTTTAGCTCCCACACTTGCAATGCAGAGTCAGAGCATTCTTCCTGTTGCCTGACTGCAGGCATCTGGACACATATCTTTTAATCTTGGGTTAGACTCAAGCTCTACTGTTGGCCCCATATGGGAGCAGTTGCCAGAGTTCTGCTGCTGTTGGGGAAGTGTATTCTCCCGGCAGGGTTCCTGGCATTGCAGAGTCTCGATCGAAGGCAATAACTCCTACCTGGAAGTTTGAGCTGTGGCCTTTAAGTCATCACTTTAGCTCCGTTACCTGGCACAGGCTGCAGGCTGAGATTCTTCATGGCACGGTCACACAACCAAAGCACAAGAGAGAAAACTGTACACTGACGGCGTGTGTGCATAAGCATACATACAGCACCATCGCAACAGAAAGTGGAAATCAGCCTGCTTGTTCCCATGTGAGGAATGCACAACTGACTCATCTTTTGTTCAGAAATTTTACTGCAATAAAAAATGCCACATTATTTTTTAGATTAGTCAGGCACATTTTCAGAGTTGAAATTTGATAAGCAGCTGAGGAATAAGAACCTTGGGATTTAAACCAACATCTATATTTGAGTAAGTTGCTTTAGATGTCTTTGCAGTCAATGGAGAGAAGTTGGCATTTCTGGGGCACACTTTATCTCATCTTAAAATAGCTGTCTAAAGCAGGTCAGACAAATTGTCCCCTTGCAGTGCCTTTTACTCCCCACTGACTATAAAAAGCATTACTAGCTCAGATGTACATGTCTACACTGTAGACATTTACAGATAGGTGGTAAATTCCACTCCATATGATTTATGATGAGCTGACTCTGATGGCCAAGGGAGGATGAGTCCCAACTCAATTTTCCCCTGCTCCAAAGCTGGGTTTTTTATAGGGTTTCTCAGCAAAGTGGATACCACTTTATCTCTAAGGAATTGAACTTGTGCTGTAGCCTTACATTTTTGACACTTAAACGCACATTCAGATGTCACTTATTATAGAACTGGTGGACATGTGATCATCTCTGAAACCCTCCCACCCTTTAGAAACACTCCTTGGAGTATTTGGCTGAATGAACTGATAGATTGAAAAGTTATTAGGTGAAGACTAATAGAAGAATACGCCACTAGCACTGCTACATAACTGTGTGAGGGAAACCATGATAAAAATTTCAAACAAAATTAGGCAAAAGGATTCTCACCTTGCATTTGTTCTTAAGTAATTAGTTGAAATGAGATATAATAACAGCATAAATCAAACCACTCATCTCTAACTATATCTTTTGCTCCTTTATCTCCCTCCTACTAATTTTACTCAACTAATTCAGTCTTTTATTTGTGATGAAAAATACCTCCCACTGATCCCACTGAAACCAAGCTGGTATTAAATATGAATAAGAGTTTCATTATTCAGCAATATTCTGTATATGCACTGTATATCTTTGTCTTATAAGATATAAGATTTCTGTGGTTCAGGGACTGTCCTTTATTTATTGTTATCTTCATAAGTATAACATCTAAAATCTATCATATATATGATCGAAAGAGTAGTGTTATTTGCACAGAGAGAATAATAAAATCACTCTAGTTTAAGCAAACATTCTTAAATAAGGAAATGTCTTCTTATGTGATTCATACTGAATTCATAAAATTCATACTGAATTTTAACATGTTATACTTTCTAATTTTGTCCTACAAAACAGAATTTTGATTTGTAAGCTTTCAGGCACCATACATGGCACAAGGATGAATGCTGCTTGAAAATAACTGATAGGTCAAGCTGCTATTATTACACTTGCTTCTTTGTTCATGGAGAGGAGCAGGAATTTTTTTCCTAACAATATTACCATAAAGGAGAACCCCTATATATTCTCTAAAAGAGTTTAACCAAAAGAATTACATTTAAAAACCATTGAATGCATTGAAAAATCTTACCCTGGATTCAGTCTGCTTTGGTTTTGGCTCTTGTAGAACCCACTAGTACTTTAAGGATGAGAGAAAAATAAATTATTTCTGTTTCTTCATGCAATTTTAAAGGATGTTTTCCACTTAAATTTTTTTTTGCTTTAATTCCATTGTTTTATGAGAAACTTAATATGATACTCCATTTCTTTGTGATAGTCTAGTCCATTTTAGTATAAACTTTTGAAAGAAAGCTCTCTTTTTTCAGAAGCAATAATTTCTCATTTCAAGGACCAGAAGTTATTATTTTGAGTTAAATTACTTTATCATGATACTCTGACTATAGATAGAAGAGTCAGAATACAGAACATTCTAGTCCTAAATTCCTGTAAGGCAATAATTCTCATTTTCATCCAATTTATTTAGCCTCACATGCACAGAAACACCATATGATCAACACTGGTCCTTCACAACATCCTTCTCTCTAAACTGGAATGAGATGGATTTGATGGGTGGAGTGTTAGATGGATAAGAAATTAGCTGGACAGTCACATCCAGAGGATAGTGGTCAATGGCTCAGAGTCATCAGTGACAAGTGGTGTCCCTCAGGGGTTTGCACTGGGACCAGTGTTATTTAATATCTTCATTAATGACATAGACAAAGGGTGCAAGTACATCCTCGGCAAATTTGCAGATGACACCAAGCTGAGTGGTGCAGTTACACATCTGAAGGATGGGATGCCATCCAGAGGCACCTGGACAAGCTCAAGAGGTGGGCTGGTGGAAATGCCATGAGTTTTAAGAGCACCAAATGCAATGTGCTGCTGCTGTGTCAGGGCAACCCCTGTATCACCACAGGCTGGAGGAGGAACAGATCCAGGGCAGCCCTGCCAAGAGGGACTTGGGGTGCATGAGAGGCTGGACTTGAGCAGGCAAAGTGCCCCCCCAGCCCAGAAAACCAATTGTATCCTGGGCTGCACCAAGAGCAGCATGGCCAGCTGGTCAAGGGAGGGGGTTCTGCCCCACTGCTCCATTCTGGTGAGACCCCACCTGGAGTGCTGCATCCAGCTCTGGGGCCCCATCACAGGAAAGACATCAATCATCAGCCATGATGATTAGAGTTGGAGCACCTCTCCAGTGGGGAAAGTCTGGGAGAATTGGGATTGTTTAGCCTGGAAGAGGGAAGACTTTGGGGTGACCTAATTGTGGCCTTCCAGTACCTGATAGGAGCCTACAGGAAGGATGGAGAGAATTCATTTACAAGAGCATGTAGTGACAGGACAAGGGGCAGTGGCTTTAAGTTGAAAGTGAGCAGCTTTGGATTCGACATTTGGAAGAAATTTCATTACTGTGTGGGTAGTGAGGCTCTGGAACAGTTTGCCCATAGAACTTTTGGATGCCCATCTGTAAAACTCGAGTCCAGGTTGGATGGGGCTCTAAGCAACATCTGGTCTAGTGGAAGGTGTACGTGCCCATGGTAGGAAGGTTGGAACTAAATGATCTTTGAGGTATCTTCCAACCCAAGCCTTTCTATTATTCTATGTTTACTTATAGGAATTTCTAAATGTTGCATCATGTTGGATAGGGATTGAAATGCCTCTATAGACTTCAAAGCTCTTCTCTGACTTCCACAGGTCTTGCTATTCTATGATCAATACATGAAATAAAAAATTCAAGCAGGCAAGATACCTGGAAATATATCTGGGAACACAAAAGATTATGCGGTGAGAATAGGTCAGACTCACAGTTACATCAGTGTTTGACAAATGAAAGATATGCTCTCTTAGCAGGGTTAGAATCCTTTTTTTACAGTTTTGAGTATTTGCTGTCCATTTGCTGCAAGTGCTTAATGTATGAATTAAATGTCACAAGGAATATTCTGTATCCTATTAAAACACTAAATTTTTGCTTTGCATTTAGGTCCATGTTGCCATATATGACATAGTTTGTTTTGTACCCAATTTGAAAGGTTTCAATTTTGAAAGGCTTTTTTGTTTAAGATTTATTTTCTGTAAATATGAATCTGAATTTCTAATTAGGAAATTTATCAAACAGAAAGAAAAATTAAAGACAGAGGATGTGATACTTGGTGATTAAATATACTCCTCTCAGGACTGGAAGAGGGGTTCAGAAGATAATTGTTGTTGTTAATTTAAAAATGGCCTGAAGAAGTAACATTAAATGTACTCTAATTAACTTTGCCAGTCAGTGAAGCTATACATTTTTTACTTGAAAATACTTGTATTTCTTCTGTTCCAAAAATGCACATAATTAAACATTAATTCAATTTTAATTGCGTCCCTAGTGAACACTCCTATGTCATTTTGTCTTTTAAAACTTTGGCTAGTTAAAAGCAAAAGAATTTGTACTGGCAAATCAGCCAGAGGCATGATGTTGTCTTTGATTGACAGCTACAGTAGTAACTCTTTTAATAAGATGGGGATGATATGGTTGGTATAGATAATTTTTCTCAGTGTGAGTGAGACCCTCAGGGACAAGTAGTCGAAATGAATGCTTGAAACCTTATGCTTTTAAGTAGTCCCAGAAGTATAGCTAATCCAACACTTCCCTGTATCAGGCTATCACATATCAAATGCTCTGAAGTATCTGTCCAGCAACAAAGGAGAGGTAAGAACTCACTTATCTAATAAAGTGTGAGTGATTAGAGTTATTTCATGTGTGTGTGGGAAAATGACGGGAGACANTTTTGTTACAGTAATTAATTAGATGATGATAAGTGTTTCCTGTGTATGTGTATGAAACAGTCCTGCTTCCAAAGAAGGTGCTATGCAGGAAGCAAACAAAGTAGAAGGTGCCAGAGGAGGGATCTAGATTATAATCATGAAGAGGAGAGTCTGAGCCTGATGGAGATGAGTTGCAAAGAACATTGGAAGTAAAATAGAAAAACACTGCTATAAAGCCAGGAAAAGAGAAAATTTGCCTGTTTTGGTGAGCCAGGTTTTGCCAAGTTTCTTCCTTGGACCCTTCTACAATAACAATAAATCCGCTATTGCAGCAACAGACTTTCCTGCTGCTCTAAGTAATTTCCATGGCAAAAGGATATTGCCTGCATAATTCATGGTGTTCATCTAGGGTCTTTGGTTTTGCAAAAGATTTTTATGTGGTAAATTTTTGGTAGAAAAGGGGTTAGAGTGGTGGCTTCCGTGAGAAGCTACCAGAAGTTCTATGTTTGACAGAGCCGAAACCAGACAGTGACCTGACACTGACAAAACCAAAAACAAAAACTGAACAAAGCCAAGTCCATCAACAGTGGTGGATGTGATCCCATCAGCCTCTGGGATAACATATTTAAGATGGAGAAAAGGTTATTGTGCAGGAGAAAATTGCAGTGAGAGAAGAGAACACTGAAAATATGCAAGGGGGACAGCTCTTCAGATAACCAGGTCAGTGAACAAGGAGAGGGAGGAGGTGCTCCAGGTGCCAGAGGAGAGATTTCCCTCCAGCCTTTGATGAAAATCATTGTGAGGCAGCTGTGTCCCTGCAGCCCATAAGGTCTGGTGGAGCAGAGGCATACCAGAGCCTGTCCCAGAAGACATCACACCATGTCACAAAATGAGTGAGGTTTTGAAATTGACACAATACAAACGCATCTCTCTTTTCTGGGACAAAACAAATATTTTTATAAGTGTTCTGGTTTCATGTAACATTAATGGTGCAATTCTTTAATCAAATAAATTGCTCTTCTCCATGCAAACAAACAGGTATACTGAAGTCAAATAAAATATTTCAGCATTCTGTGAGAAAACCACCTAAATTTCATCAGAAACTATGCTTGACACACAGCAATGATAATAGTACCAAGGTGAAATACAGACTGCTGACAAAATCAAGGCAACGTAATTTGTGAAGCCAAATGATAATTTTCATCTTAATTTTATGGTGTGATAGTTATTTAGGGGCATGTTGTGATGTTCTACCTAAGTATTAGCCCTACACAAACACAGAGCTCTTTCCAATTGATAGAAAGACTCATAGTGATGAGAAAGATCTTCACATCAGATAGGTAGGCCACAACTCAGTAAGGCTTTTAAGCATTTCTAAATGTTATGCATATGTCTAGATTGCTTTAATAAATAAGGGTTGAGTTAATCATGTATGAAAGTGGCTTTGTTATTCAAACACTTAATGTGAATGCACTAAAGACTTCTGAACAGGAAGATGTAAATTTTGGTTGTGAAGAATGTAAATTCATTAATTAATAAATCTCTTTTAACTTTATTTCATCGTGTCAATGCATATATATTTTTAATTACCCAGTCAGTAGACCTCCACTTTGCAATGTTTCATATCAGCCTGTGGATACCAAAGATGTATCATATATAGTACCAGCATTTCTCTTCCAGCAATGGATGGTCTGATTCCTTAATCAAGTTGATTTTTTGTATTAAAAAGCTTAGCTCAACTTTTTCTCTTAGAAAATTTTATTCTGCTTGACTGCATTTAATTTAGAGTATGTCTGCGCATGCATGCACAGTTCAGTCCCTAGTAACTGTATTATGTAGGCAGGAATATCTCAGTGTTTCCATAACTATTCCTTGCTTCTTGAGATTTATCACAAGGCAATAAAAATTCAGCTAACTCTGAAAACAAGGCTTCTATGCTTTAACATACTTTACTTCAATTAGAAAAAAAAATTTTAAAAGTTCCATTTCAACAAAAAAATTCTATGGAAATAAAAAGAGAAAGAGAGGAAGAAAAAGCTTCCCACAAAGGCTGTATTGTTTTTGTCTTTCTAATAATAATTTTTCAGACCTTTAATTAATAACAAATGCCTAGGTAATTCCAAGGGAAAGTGCACTTTAAAAGGTCTTCTGGCACCTATAATACATAATTCTAATTGTTGCACAGGGTCATATTTTGGGTTTTGCTTTAAATCCAGATTTCTCTAGGTTGGACACATTTTTGTCCTGTTATAAAAGTTACATTTTTTTTCTTCAAATCAATATGAACTGTGTCCTATGTCTCTGTTTTCTCCAACCTTTTAAATGTGCTGTACTACAGCTGTGTATCAAACAAAATGGTTACTAAAAACAAGAATTAAGAGTCTGCAGAGCTTAAACACAAATACAGCTCAAGAAGAATGTGTTCTTTTGAAATTATTCCTTTTCTACAGCAGCATGAATCTGAGGACAATCAAATTTTGCAGAGTATTCAAATAGATGAATAACTATTTTACATGACAGACAGTATCAAGTCCTATCTGGAAACTTTAAGTGGACTACGACTCTATGATGCCCACATATCACTGAAGGAAATTGTTATTATGAAAAATTGTCTCTTTTGAGATGACTGTCTGTAAGGACTTAAAGATCACAGTTGTCCATGTTAAACACTGTTAAGGCCACAGAAGGGCTTTGCCATGAGAAAAGCACAAAATGGAGTGACAGGATGGCACTAATTCCAGGCCTGCTAGAGGCAAGACCTGGTTAGCACATCCTGGGTAACACATCCAGACAAAAATTCCCACTGTGGCAAACCGTGTAAAGAAGCAACAGCTCAGACACATATCACTGGTCAAACAAGAATCAGCCCAAGTTATGGGACAGATGGCATCTGTGACCACCCAAGCTTCCCCCCAAATGGAACTTCATGGAGCTTGAGCTGTAAATTAAGCCACGTGATGAGAGTTTGGGATATGATATAGGTGGTTTTATCACCTAATGTTTGTCTCAGACAAAGGGAGAGGTTAACAAAGCAGGGGGAGAGGAATGTATCACTGATAGTGGCCATAAAGAATGCAGAATTTATGGCCATAAGGAAAGCCAACTCAACAACTGTACTGAAATCAGCTCAGGGTAGGTAAAAGGTAGTTCTGACATGGGCACATCACAACTCAACAACTCACAACCCACCAACTCAAAACACTGAGCATAGGACTATTTAGCATTAGAAGTGAGGGAATCATTTAACCAGTAAAATAACTGTGTAGCCAATAAGCATGACTTACTTTGTTTGCTAAAATGTATAAATAGTGAAAAGTTTTGAACTACCTTGGGACCCCCCCACCACCAAGAAGCCTAGGAGAAGGATACTGGTAAATTTATCCCACATACCAATGGGATACTTCTGGATCCATGGATGGTGATATCTTCTGCTTAATCTTATTCTCTCAGTCTCTCTCTCTTTTTTTATTTTCTTTTCTATTTCTTTCTATCTCTCTACCTCACACCTACCTATTTTATTTAACCTACTGTTAAATAAAATCCACATTATTGACATCAGCATATGATGTAATTTGCAGCTTAACTTCTGCAGAGGCATCTCTCAATAATCAGACCTTAACAATATCTTTAGGCTTTTCACTTTGAATTATGCTACGCTCTATATTCAGTTAAGAAATCACTGCAGCCAAGACATAAATTTACATTTTCCACCTCTCTATTGACTCAGTTCTCATTTGTTTTTTTTGATCACTGGGAAACAGCAGGAGTTTGTGATTCTGTATCTGCTACACTATGATTACAGTGAGAAGTAGCATAATGGAAAGCAAAGGAGATTAGATGAAGTGCAGAAATTAATCACATGAAATTGATGGATTAGGTTTTCTGACGTAGCTGACTTCTCTGCTCCAATTCTGTTGAAACCACTTGGGAGAGGTAGCTGAGCCTAGAACCCTTCCAAGGAAACACAGGAATTATTCTGCAGACAGCAGACCTCTAGACTTCTTTGATATACTGTGTTCAATGGATACACACATATTTGTATATGAAGATCAATTTTTCTGAAGAGGAAGTCTGTGTACATGATATCAATGCTAAACTATGTACAGTATCATGGAAAAAAAAAAAGCTGTATAATAAGTTTTTTTCTAATGACAATTTCTATTCATTACTCAGTTCATTCTAATGAACTGAGTAACATCAGCTTCAATAAATATTATGTTTCCTTGCAGAATAAAAGCAGTCTTTATTCTAGGGAAGAATATAATATTTATAGTGCTTTCCAGACTCTTGAACCAGAGTTTGACTACTTGGAAAGTCTAGAAATTGAGCAAAATTATAATATTAGGTGGTTTCCACAACAGAATGCTGCTCATTTCCTGTTGTTTACAAATGATAAGGACACTTTAGTTTGTGGAAAGATTTTTTTTCTGAATGTTACCTCACCTGTAATCCATTTCTGGTGGTTTGATTTTTTTCTGAAGTATTTTGGGATTGTTATAGTATCTTCTCTAATTATATGTAAAATATGTACTGATTGTAATGCTCTTTAAATTACTGATTTATGAATGTATAAATAATAAAGCAGCAAAAGAATAGTCAAAGCTACAGAGCTACATTCTGTGGATATACTGACCAAGCTGTCAATTTACATACCCCCTTACTCTGCTTTAAAACTTTAAAGGGGTAGAAACAGGTTCCAGTACGCTGAACTGTAGCAGAATTGAATTTGACTTGATTATCCTGATCTTGAAGTTTAACTGTTCATTTTAAGTTTGAATCATGTTACAATGGTCTTTTTGATTTTCCAATACCAAACATCATATGTGCTTTGAAAATCAACTGTTTAAAAGACAACACATACTCTGGGATGAATGTATTTATTCTATTTTCAACATGCACCTCTGATTACACAAAAGAAGTGCAAAAATTACAAGTTGAAAATAACAAGTTTTCATGCACTTTTAGTGGTACTTATTATGTATTAGGTCTGCATAAGTATTAGATGTGTTTCCTTTTGATGCATTCCAAAGATGCACAGCTCTTATGTGGATGATACAAAATGCCTCCTCAGAGCTCCTTGGGATTTCGAAAGATTTGGGTTATAGTATAGTCATGTAACATCCCAAAAAGTAATTTTGATTCTGTTATAAAGTTTTATATTCATTCAGCTGATGCATTACACTGATAAATCCCATTTTTATTGTGTCTTATATCGTGGTATTCTGTTGTAAAAATTTTATTGAAGTCCTCTATTTGTTTTGGCTTGATGGATCGAAAAATTGTTTGAGTTGTACAAATCTGATCACTTAACAGGTATTCATTTAAATGGGTAATAAGATACAAGTGTTGTGTAATGAGATGGAAAATTGCTAACCACATATTAGGTAATTACTATGCGTTTTGTCCAAATCAATTTTGGCAGAAAACAATAAATCTAGAAAACAGACTTGGAACCTACATTACAGGTTGGTAATCAGTAGGTCACTCTTGTGAAAATATTTTCCTATTTGTTCTTGTAAATGAGGAAAGAAGCCATTGCCTTATTTTATAGGAATTTCGTAGTGATATACAAGAGTCATATAAAAAGGGATATGTATCTGAGCTAAAAATTCCCTCAGACACAAAGTCCCAGCTTCTGTCTTTTTTTTCCCGATTCAATACTGAGATTTTCCTGATCATCTCCTAAAAGAAGTCGACTCCGTAATCACCAAAAAAAGGAAGGAAATAAGCAGAACTTCTGTATGTGATTAGGAGACAAGAATGACAGCTCAAGCGTGGATTTACTAGGGAACACTTGGGTCACACTTTCCCCTGCCTTGCTGTGGTCTCTCAGTATGGTTCTCCCTGAGCCCTCCAGGCCAGAGTCCACGTCAGAAGGAAGTTTGATCTCTCTCCCAGAAGACACATGCTGGTAGCAAGCTGACAGGAGAGAATCAGAGGAGTCGTGAAGACATCCCTTTACTGAAGCCCCACTGGAGGCCATTATCACACTTTTCTCAAGGTGAGAAATCTCATTCTCTCCATCCTTTAGGATTGCAGTCACCATATTTTATACATATCTATGGCTTTTACAATTTCATATCCTACTATCTTGGGCTTACCACAACCCAAAATTCAAAAATGAATACTTAGAATTTCCATGCAGTCATTATCTGTGCATTGTCCACAGAACAAGAATTCTGATGTAAACAG
This sequence comes from Buphagus erythrorhynchus, assembly GCA_013400855.1. Lineage (NCBI taxonomy): Eukaryota > Metazoa > Chordata > Aves > Passeriformes > Sturnidae > Buphagus > Buphagus erythrorhynchus. Next base: position 23,874 of record VZTT01002626.1, read on the forward strand.
GCCATAGTGGAGTAAATTCCTATGGTAAGTTTGTGCTTTATGCTACGGGAATTGACATCCAAGACTCTAAGATAAATCAAGGAGATAAAAGTTATCCCTGAACAGGTCAACTAACAATAGCAAGGAGACTCACAGCAGCTGCCCACATACCTCTCAGCTCTTACAGACTACAAGGAGATCTCCTAGGCTATTGCAACACAAAGTGAAAATCCAAAACCATTTCTGAATATTTGGTTTAAACCCAGCCTAAAAGAATAGTATCTGTTCACACGGTCATTTGCAACTCAAAAACTTTCTCAGAAGCTTCCTTCCTCAGCCCTAGAGCTACTGATTGCTAAGTTACAGCTGTGATGCACTACCAGTCTGTGAAGAAATTTCAATGATAATAAATTAAATATGCTTCTGACCTAGTGAACCAAGAAAGGCTGGTACCCATACTGTAAAACAAACTTTATATGCAGAAGACACTGACAAAATCCAAAATTACTACTGGAAATAGTCATTGGACTGTGATAACTCCCAAAGAGTAGCCAGGAAATATTTAGGAGACATCTAGTTTCTCAAGCCAAAACTTAAAAAAAGTGCTAATTGTAATAATAACTCATCAACGTAGACAATTTAATACTGGTACAATGACTGTTGCCTCACATTGGTCAATTTTCTAATATAAACACCATATGGCTATACAGACTGACTTCATACCTGTTACAATGTCAGATCTATGGAGAGGTTTTTACATTATCAAGTACTAACAACAATAATCAGGACAAAGCAGAATTAACAGTTTGTTCAATCACACTCTGTGATGACATGCTTTAATCTTATAAAAATGCTTTTTTTAACACAAAAAGGCCCTGCACTACATCTGCAGGAAACAAGAGCTACTGTAAAGCAAACTGGAAGTAATAGTTACATCATTAATTACTTGCAATGTAATTATTACCTACACCTGAGCAAAGTCAGGTTCTATCCTTCTTACTGCCCAAAGCTTTGGCATTATTAGCACGTTGCCCCACAACTTACTCTGAGAAACTCTGGGGATTTGTGCAAACAACAGACGGTCTATTTTGTGCAAGTGACAGGTGCAATATTTATCAACCAATATAGTTAATCTACTGTTAGGCCCCTGACTTTAAATAAGCTCAGTGTTGGCNNGTGAGCAGATGCCTGCAATTGCCCAAAGCCCTATGAAAGCTTCTAAAGCTTCAAAGGAGCACAAGACTCAGAGGAAATGCAGCTCACTCCAAGCTTGGGGATGTAGTATGGTGTCAGAATTACATTTAAATAGAATTGGTTTTCTCTGTTCCTATTTTAAGAATTTTGCTTATCATAATACTTCTTGAAGTTAAAACAAAATATGTCTTGTTCTCATTCCAGCTTTCAGAGTGACTTTGCAAAAATTCTCTTTTCTGAAAAAATCGTACCTTCTAAGCATCTCAGTTCCTTATTCAAATTGAACTGGACAGTAAGGTCAGTTAGCAGTGAAATAACATTATTTAAAAATATATCCCCATCATGGATCGGAACTATCCATTAGGGGAACATTAGTGAGATAAAAATTTATGTTTCCCAGCTTGCATCTTCCGACTGTCTATTTTAATTTTGTTCGTATGCCACTTACTATCTGCAGTGGATGTAATATTCTGCAATACCAGATTTTATGTGATCTCTCTGGTCCTTTTTGTCTTGCTTTCCATTTACTACTCCATGTTATTATTTGGTTGCGTGAAGCTTGAGCTTGGCTATTACTATTTTGTTTTGTTTCTGCTGCCAGAATAGTTTTGATCAATACAGCTTGTAAAGTATTAGCTCATAAAATGCAGTGCATTTAATAAAACTTTTGTTCAGCTGTCCTAAAAACTTTCATTTCAAATACAGAAACTATAAACCATCTACACCTCAATTCTGGCTTTTTAGTATATTTTGCAGACTATTAAATATAAAATTCATATGAACAGTTAGTTCATCCTTGAAGAAGCGCATTGAGTTTGAAGGTTTTTTAATAATACTATATAAAATTATATTTCAAGATATTTTCTATTCCAACATGAAGTGTGCAATATGATGGGGCATAACAGGATACTAACAGGATGTTTTAGCATTTACCTCTAGCCACAGATTATTTCCATCAGCAAAAGGGCAAAAATATAAAAGGGGAGTTGTGCCAGTCTCACTTTCTGGGGACTCTACAGGATAACAAGCTTTTATAATGTGTATAACAGAGTTCACGTTTCTATTACTGAAATCATTATCCCATAAAACCACACCAAGACGTCTTTCTAATGATATTTTTATGCAAAATGTTTGATTCTACAACAAGACTTATTCACACCTTCTATTTATGCACAGTTGAACGAACAATTGTTCCTCTACACACTCAGTAACCTAATCATTTTAATCTTAATAACCCACAGAGAAAACTCACAAGCAGTTATTATATACTGTGTGGGCTGCTTTCCATTCACTTTGGAGATGTCTGTAATAAAGCTCTGCCTAAAATCTGAGACGTTCTCCACCCGTAAGGGCTACAGGCTAGAGTGCCACATTTTTGTAAGTAAGAAAAATTCTTTTTTGCCCGCAAATAAAGTCAAATTAAGTATCTATCAAAATCAGAACTATTAAAGTAAAATACACCAGTGAAAACAGTAACTTAGGAAGATCTCACTAATTTTCCTCAAGGAAGTTGTCTTATCTTCTGAGGCACACCTTCACCAGATTGTAAAGATCACTTGTGACTTTTCAGATTTCTGACTAGCTGCAAGTTGGTTGTCACATTAATATTGAAAATATATAAAATATATGGATGTTAAAAATGGCATATTTACAGTTCCAAATAATCGTTTATGGTATATCTGAGATATCATGAAGACTCTGGTTTTGGTTTTAAATATTTTTCCTAAACATAATTCAGAAAAATACTTATCAGCAGAGACAACAAAAGGAATTAATCCTTAAACATATACAGTCAAACTTTACCTCTAGAAATCAGCTTCTGGGTAAGTTTTACCCAAGTGAGTCCCCTGTGTTCAGTTTATAATAGAACAAAATGTTTATTGATTAGAGAGTTGTTTGATCAAACATAAATTATCTTATATTGTGAACAGGGTATTAATGAAGCCTGTTTTCTTATGGATTTCCATCCTACACACTATGCTACGCAGAAGTTCTGCAATCTGCATCCTCAGTAACTTCACATCACTCTTCTTCAGTGTTTGTTGTTCCCTCGTACACACACCCTCTAACTCCTGCAGCTGCCGTTCTCTTCCCTGAGTGTGCCCGGCTTGCAGCTCAGTGAGAGGTAATGCCAGGACATCAGCCTGCTGACCAGCCCATGAGGTTTTGCATATCTGGCTGGAGAGCAGCTGGAATTTGGGATGGCCTGAATGAGCACTCACATTGCAACCTTTCTGTTGGGGATTTTCAGTTCTCCCATCTATGTCTTCTATTGTGGTTGAGGTTCTTGTTGAGGTGAAGCAGGTAAAGAAA
>VZTT01002627.1:0-12994 GCA_013400855.1 Buphagus erythrorhynchus
AGGAGGAGGAAGAGGAAGAAAATTCTGGTAAAAAAGAGGAAGAAATTATCATCAAAGACAAAGCAAAAGGCAAAAAGGTAAAGTTTAAACTAAGCCTTCCTGGACTGAGAGCTGTGCTTTCAAAACTTTGGTGTGCACATTGTAGGCTTTTCCTCCTTTGGGCTCACAGAAACCTTGACTGGTTGTAGGACATAGCCCTGCTTTCTCAGAGGTAGAGGATGTGTATTCCTGCTCTTCTGGTTATTGTTTTTTAAGTTGGTATCTAGCCAGTTCTGTCTAGATAGGCTCAGTAAAACCATCCAAACTATTTTCACTTACCAGGTATTTAAATGAGATTTAGGATTTTGGGAGTATCCCAAAGCAAGGCAAAGAATCAAGTCTAGGAGAAGTTTAGAGATGCTCTGTTATGCTTATGTGTGCTCAAGAGACTGTCCCACCAGAACTGCTGGGTTTGGGGTTTTGGCACTGCTGGGGAGAGACAGGAGATTCTCAAGAGACAACAGCTGGGAAAAGTACCGTGAGCAAAGTGACAGCAGTAGGGGTTTCTGGTACAGGGTGCAGGGCTATCCACCTTTCTGTGGTGCAAAAACCCATGGCTTTGAGCAGGGCCTTGGCAGCAGGCAGCTCCTTGCCAGGTGGTTGTGGCAGAGCCTCTGCAGGTTCTGCACATCAGCATGGAACAGTTGGGAAGAGGAGGGTTAGGGAATGAACAGTGAATACAAGTATGGTAGAATGGAAACTCTGTCAATACAGGGTGTAGAATGGAAGCTCTAATCAATTGCCCTCATTAACTTGTGTATCTGGAATCAGAAACTGTAACATTAACAGAAGCAAATGCTCTTGTGACAGGACTGTGGGTTTCTTCCTAATCCCAGTTGTTCTTTCAGAGCAAGGCTGCTGCCAAGACTGGCTCTTCCAAATACCAGTGGGGGATCATGAAGTCTTTGGGTCTGTCTGATGAAGAAGTGGTCAGCTTTTCTGAAGCTGAGCACTGGTTGGATTATTTCCCTCCCCTTGCTGTCCAGGATCTGAAGAGCATGGGATTGAAGGTGACTCTGGGTGCTCCTAACCTCAGTTACACAGGCAGCCATTCTATTGTTACTATGTTTGAATGTGCTGCTTCTCCTTGAGATTTTCTGAGTAATACCAGCATAATTCCAGGGATGTTTCTGATATTTATGGAATTAGTCATTTAATGTTTTAATGGTCTTGGGTGATAACTAAGTGTTTTCTTATATAGAGCTTGTACCCTGTACAGTGATCACAGCTGGAAATGAGTCCAATAAAGATGTTATGATCTATGGTACCCATGTGAGATAACTTGTCTGTAGTCAGTATTGACAGTAATTCTATTTAACATCACATTCTTCTTCCTGAAATTACTAGTCCTGCTGACAACAGATTTTTGAAAATAAAGAGAAATAAAGATGATGAAGCAAGGCAGTGCTGAAATTCAGCTTGAATGGTTGGTTAAAACTACTACAAAACCTCTGAATTTCTCAGTCAGTGGAAGGATCTCGAGTCTTTGCTATCTCTGCTGTGAGAGAGCAGGCAGAGATGTGTGTTTAAGCTTACACCCTTTATGGGATATGTACTTGTATTGTCTTTTTGGGGAGAAAGCTCTTTTTATTTTTAAAATAATAGTTATGGTATTAGGTGATTCCTTTGATTTCTTGACTGTGCTTACTTACTGGAGCCTCTTGCCCATTTTCAGGTGGACTGGAGGCGTTCCTTCATCACAACAAATGTCAATCCCTATTATGACTCCTTTGTGCGATGGCAATTCCTTACACTGAAGGAAAGAAATAAGATTAAGTTTGGCAAACGGTAAGCTGCCACTCAGCTCTGGGTTTTTGTGGGTAAGCTCAGCTGTACCAAAGACAGAGCCCTGTGACACATCTCTAGAGTGTGCTTTTAACTCACATGAAACCAGAATCTTCCATTGCTGGTGCTCTGCCTGACATGGTGAAGTGTAGTTGTTGTGCCAATAAAACGTGTGAGACTTGTCTTCTGGGTTTAGTTCTTCCATGAGTACCAACTCCAAACAAAAAAGGGTCAATTCTGAAAGCTCTTGTGAAAACTGAACACTGGCACTGATGGATACAGATCCATACAAAATTTGAAAATACCAATAAGAGGTCTTTTTTTCCCAGAGAGCTATGTTTTTTTTCCTCCTTGCTTTATACACTATTTTACTCACTGCTAAATGAAAATACACTTTTTTCTAGATACACAATTTATTCCCCTAAAGATGGACAGCCTTGCATGGATCATGACAGACAAACAGGAGAGGTAATATTTTTACTTGACGCTTTCAAGCTTTGCTTGTGGTATTACAATTTACTTTCCATTCAGTATTTATCTTGGAGCAAAACATAGTTTGGATGTGCAGAGTCTCTGTCTCTCAGCTGTCAGTGCATGTGAAAATTGAATGAATCTTGAGCAGATTTGTCTGGAGCTATGGACAGTATTTGCCATTGTAGCTGGATTCTGTGATCGTTTGGCAATCTATGCCAGCAGCATCACTCCATTGTGCTGTTACTGTTGAAATGAAATAAATGAGCTGTTGTTAACTTAGATTGTGTCTGTGACAAGTAAGTTTTTGGCTGTAGAAACACGGTATAACCTCTCTGCAGTGTGCATTTTAGTGAACAGCCTTTCATATGAGTGGAAATAGGATTTACTCTGGGGAAAGCATCAGTATCTTAAACAGTGTTTGGATTAGGTTCCTACAAAATAGGATTTATTTTCTTTCCTGCTCTCAAGTGAGTTTCATTTATTGATTGTTGCATTGTTTGTGGGAATTGTAGGGTGTTGGGCCTCAAGAATACACGCTGATAAAAATGAAGGTGTTGGATCCTTACCCTGCAAAATTGAGGTAGGTCTTGATTTTTTTAGTGGCAGGTGGGCTCTGTCTCTGGCCAGAACTGACCATTGAATTAAACAGTCTGTTTTGCCTAATGCAAAATTTAATTCCTCCTGGTTATCTCCATCACTTCAAAGACCTGGTCAGAATTTTGAGATGCTCTGTTCACTATGTCTGTGTGGAACTCAGGATGGAATTANGATAAAAATGAAGGTGTTGGATCCTTACCCTGCAAAATTGAGGTAGGTCTTGATTTTTTTAGTGGCAGGTGGGCTCTGTCTCTGGCCAGAACTGACCATTGAATTAAACAGTCTGTTTTGCCTAATGCAAAATTTAATTCCTCCTGGTTATCTCCATCACTTCAAAGACCTGGTCAGAATTTTGAGATGCTCTGTTCACTATGTCTGTGTGGAACTCAGGATGGAATTAAAAAAAAAAGGAAAGAAAATGGAAAACTCCCAACAAATGAATGACCCACTTTTGCCTCTTAGGGAGCATTGCTTGAAAGTTGATGTTAGTTTAAAAGCATGTTCTGTATGATCAGAATGATTTTATTTTGGTGACTTATCCAATACGTTTTCCCCCCCAGTGGCTTGAGAGGAAAAAACATCTTCCTGGTGGCTGCCACGCTCAGGCCAGAGACCATGTTTGGGCAGACCAACTGCTGGCTGCGCCCGGACATGAAATACATCGGCTTTGAGACTGGCAGTGGGGACATCTTCATCTGCACCCAGCGTGCTGCCAGGAACATGTCCTACCAGGGCTTCACCAGGGACAATGGGGTCGTGCCTGTGGTCAAGGAGCTGATGGGAGAGGTGAGCACCCTGAGTGTGCTGCTCAGGCTCAGCTGCACCTCGGGGGCTAACGCTCACAAAGGTGATGGTGGAGTTTGAATTGTAAAGAAAATACAGGAGGTGTACTGCAGAAAGTTTGGAGTGGCTGAAATCTTTAGTGACAAACAAGGCAGGCAGCAGGCAGCTTCCTTGGCAGCCAAGCCACAGCTGCTGCTGGGAGAATGACCTGGTGCACTTAGCTGGGGACAGATGCATTCCTGTTCCCTCAGCATGATGTGGTGAAAGGATAGTGTTCAGTAACACTTTTCTGCTTGCTGGGAAGAGTGAATGGAAAGGGAGGGGAAAAAGTAATGGCTAGAAAGGGTTGTGTGGAAAAGGCTTTTGTTGGTACTGACATTTCCAGTACATCTGTGTGAATGAAGCTTTCTTAGCTGAGTAGTGGATGTCAGTGGTTTTGGGGTTTGCTGTCCTTAGCTTGTGTGCTTTGTGCAAGTGTTTATTCATCCTGATACAATGCACCTCCAGCTGTTTGCATCCCTTGATCTCCATTCACTACAACTTGGCACCATCTTTCTTGATCTTGCTTCGAAGAATGAAGCAGAAAACAACAGGGTTTTTTTCCTTTGCTAGTAGATATGATGTGAATTCAAGCAAATTAGCAAGGTAGAAGACAGCTGCCACGTCTCCACTACCTCTTGTCAGTGTGTGAATATCTTGACAATATACTTTCCTTTCTTTGTTTAATGTCACTTTTGACACTGGCTTCATAAGCCATTTCTGCCTCCATGCTGTTGTGCTTCAGATACTTGGAAGTAAACTGTCCTTCTGCTTCCTATGCTTTCCCAATTCCACATACTAGTAGTTTAAGTTTCTTGGTATTTGGTATTTGACTTTTCTACCAATAAATAGACTATATCCTGTCTCTAACAGTATCGCACAGTTTCATATGTACTTCTTCCTTGTCTGTCTGTATATAAAAATGTATTTAATTTGTTTGTAATTTGTCAGTAAAATTTACAGAAAATTTGAAGAATATCAGCCAGGAGAGCTTACTCTACTAGGCTGAAAGGCTCTGATTTACTGTAATGCTGTTCCTTTGTCCTGCTCAGGAGATTCTGGGTGCTGCACTTTCAGCACCCCTCACCACCTACAAGGTCATATATGCCCTGCCCATGCTCACCATCAAGGAGGATAAAGGTAATTCTGCAGCAGAGCCTGTTGGATGGGCACTGGCATTCAGCACGTGGGGACTAATCCTTTCATCTGTTTGTCTTTGCCAAGGAACTGGAGTGGTGACAAGTGTTCCCTCTGACTCTCCAGATGACTTTGCAGCCCTGAGAGACTTGAAAAAGAAGCAGGTCAGTCTGTTAACAGAATTGTTTCTGTTTCCTTTCCCTAGGGAAGAGGGTCAAAAGTGACTATCCAGTGGGTAAAATAAAACTTGCTTTAATTGGCATTTTGGCATCTCTAACTTGAAATCAAAGCAGTTAAAAATAAATGAAGTTTAAACCAACTGGGCTAGGACAGATTTTTTTTTTTTTCATACTTCAGGTCTGAGTTTTGGACAAGAATCGTGTAACTTGTGCTGCATGTTAAGGTAGAGAGCAGCACCAGTGAAACAGAAATGAATTCCTGTTGTGGAAATTACTTCCAAACATGAGATTAAAGTTTTCTATGAATTTCAATGAGACTGAAAGTGATCGTTACTAACTGCAGGAGTACATCAGCGTTTGAACAGCTATCCCTGGCTACTGAATTTTTGTCCATTCATTTCAGGGTAGAGCAATATCAGTTTTTCCCCTTTTAAAAATGCAGACAATTATAGCAAAGAATCACCTGGAAATGAGATGAGGATTGAGCCTAGGTGTCAGAAATGGTGAGAAGGCAGGGAAGTGGCTTTGTCTGATTTGTAATAAAACATTTTGTACAAAAAAGACACTATGAATGGATAAAAACCTTTAAATCTAGAAGACTTCTATCTACTGCTTTTTTTTTTTTTTTTCTTCCAACTTTGAAGGCTTTGAGGGTGAAGTATGGCATCAGAGATGAAATGGTCCTGCCTTTCGAGCCGGTGAGTGCACCCAGGCCTGGCCATCTGCAGCACACAGGATGTTCTGCTCCCTGATGAGAAACGAGCCAGGAGCTGGGCTTCCTCTCCCAGAGTTTCTGTTTAAAGTCCTTCTCAGCAGACAGAGCTGAAAAAACTTAAAGTTTTCATATTTTCCTGCAGTCACAACATTTGGTCTGTTAAGGGTTGCAACCAAGATTTGTTATTCTATGCTGTACTTCAGAGAGAAAGGGAAGTATCAGTTTTTATGGGAATTATTGTTTTAAGAAGTGGAATGCATCATTATACTGATAACCTATTGGTTGATTAAAACTTAGTGCTCTCATGGCTGGATTAGGAGGGTGTCTGTTCAATGCAAAAGATGTCCCTCACTGTTAGCACAGCCTTGAGGCTGAGGCAGTTTTCATTAGAAAATGCAGGTTACAGGTATTCCACCCCAGTGTTCTGCAGAACCCTTGGTTCCCCATGCCAGCTCCAGTCCTGGGACAGCTCAGTGTGGTGTCATGTCAGGGGACACACCTGGGCATCTCAGTGTGGTGTCATGTCAGGGGACACACCTGGGCACCTCAGGAATCCCCCTGGGGCTGCCAGAACTTCTGGGCCATGAGTGGAATTGCAGCAATCTGTAAGCCCTGTGTAACTTGTGTTAGATGTATGTGTGGGTGTGCAGGAGGGGTTTGACCACCCTCTGTTAATTCTCAGGTGCCCATCATTGAAATCCCAGACTTTGGCAGCCTTTGTGCTCCGTTTATCTGTGATGAGCTCAAAATCCAGAGCCAGAATGACAGAGAGAAGCTTGCAGAGGCCAAGGAGAGAGTGTACCTGAAAGGATTTTATGAGGGAGTAAGTAACACAAGGTCTTGGTAAGTGGTTTCTTGGTGAGTTTAACTAGGTGAAAAAAAAAGGCAGGTAAAGAATTTTTTTTTTAAATCTCAAGAAAGAGGGACCCTGTCCTTTTTTCCCAAAAAAGTCCCAAGGGACTGTTCATTTAGACTCTTCTTGCAGTGAGGTTCTGCAGTTGGAGGAGTGATGTAGGATTGGAGAAAGTTTCCACTCATACATGGCTGTGTTCTCTGAGCTTTATAACCTGGTTTCTGAACAAGTGATCACCTGGGGAGCTGATCCATTTTGTTGCAAGTACAGATAGGGAAACTGATACAAAATGAGCAAGGTGTTATTGTTTCGAGGTTTTTTTGTTTTATTTTTGGGTTGGTTTTGGTGTTTGTTTTTCTTCTCCTGTCTTTACCTCAGTAGCTCACCATGTGTATCTCTCAGCTGTTCTTTTGTCAGCAAGCAATAGTTTTTATTTCTGACTCTTTGCAATCTGTCATCTATGAGAATGCTGACATGAGTACAAACTGTTTTTGGGTAAAGATGACTACACACAATGAAAAAAAACAACACTTCTACTCTTTATTTTTTGCATGTCAAAGATTGCAGTATCTGCTATTTCCTTATATTGATTTGAGCACCTATGGCACCTATTTCTTGCTAAATTTTGAAAAAAATTATATCCTGTGACCCATCTTTTACAGGTGATGTTGGTGGGTGAATTCAAAGGACAAAAAGTTCAAGATGTTAAGAAACGCATTCAGAAGCTGATGTTGGATAAGGTATGTGAGTGTGCACACAGCTGCTTCTGAATTGTGTGCTTTGTCCTTTTCACAGGGCTGAGCTGCCAGAGAAAGCCCTGGTGTGGTTCTGCAGCCCTCAGGGTGCTTTGGGTGGCTGCAGAGAGAGGGACCTGGTGTTCTTGGGCTGGGTGGGCTGAGCAGCTTAATTAGAGTTCTCTTGTTCCCTGCCTTATTCTGTCACCGTCCAGGACATGTTCTAGTGATCCAGTTTATTCTTTAAAATAGCTGGGAGGATGCTGGAAGTGTAGGACCTGAACTGTCAAGTCTCTTTCAAGCTAGTGCAGGGGATGTGTGATGTGCAAATGCTCCATTGCTGGGCTCCAGTTTCAGAAAACAGAGCAGTAAACAAACAGTGATTGTGGCATCCCTCTAATGAGACTCCCTGATGAGGATTGGGAGCGGGAGAGGCTTCAGGCATTTAGTCATTATTCCCTTGTTGTTGTGTCCAGATTATAATGCGTCAGCAGGTAGATTTGGAGCTCAGCATCCCAATTCCCTTTGCCTTTCCCCCTCCCTCTGTCCCTCAGAGTTTCCTAGGAGTTCATCAATCAGGGGGCACAGTCAGTGGGGAATATTTTGTGCTTATGTCCTTCTTTTCCTCATGCATTCTGTACAAAGTGCTGTGAGCTTGCACCTTAGAGGAGTACAGAGTCAAGCCTTGCCTCATTTTACCTGAGGCAGAGAGCCTGGGCAGTGGTGAGAGCTATGCAGTAAATGCTATATGCAAATTAGAATGGAGGAGATGCTTTTTAGTAAGTTGTCAGAGTTTTCAATACTTTGCTCAGTACTTAAATCTCAGCTTTCATTGCCCTTCCAACTCTTAGGGGGAAGCCATGGTTTATATGGAACCTGAGAAACAAGTTATGTCGAGATCTGCTGATGAGTGTGTCGTGGCCCTTTGTGACCAGTGGTAAGTGAAACAAAGCTGGAGTTAGGAAGTTGCTCCAATTGCACACTCCTTCTCGATTGCTTTATTACAGTAAACCTCTCCTGACTGTAGGTATTTGGATTATGGTGAAGTGAGCTGGAAGAAACAGGCGTCAGAGTGCTTGCAACATCTGGAGACGTGAGTTATGAACGTGGCTGTAAAGGAGAGTGACTTTGCAGCTCTTGGTGGGGTCTGAGAGGGCTGAAAGCACTAAGAGCTTCTTTCTTACAGGTTCTGTGAAGAGACCAGGAGAAATTTTGAAGCTACCTTAGGTTGGCTACAAGAGCATGCATGCTCCAGGACATATGGCTTAGGTAGGCAGAGCATTCCTTTCTCAGTTGGTGCTTTGTAAGGATGGTGCTCCTCGTTTCATTTGGAAGGCTTAAGTGCTGTACAACATCCCCAGTGGTATAGGGGAGTGTGGGAACAGCATTGTCCAACTTGTACCTTGGCCCAGCATCCCAGAGGGTGTGCTTTGTTGGACATGCATGGGACTGGTAATATTTGCACTGCTGCCAGTAATCTGTGCAGCATCTTGGTAGCTTTTTGTCTGGGCCATTGATTTGGAAGGGACCTCAGAAGAGGGAACTTGCACCATTTCTTGGGTTTTCTCCTTGAATTCTGATTAGCCTTTGTCTTATGTAGCCTGACATGGGACAGCAGCTAGAAGTGCACTATAACCCACAGCAGATGTTCTTGAGCAGAGCTCAGGAAACAGATTGAAAATCAGCAACTGTTTACTCTTGAGTAAAATTTTCAAATGCATGATTTAATTTTTAACCCAATTATTTTTAAAAGCATCAGCATGAGTAGTAATGTATATATGTGTGTTTATGTGTTGCACTGAGAGTCAGGAGCTGCTCCTGTGTGTGGGTAGGGGTGTGCTGGTGGTGCTGACACAGCCTTCCCCACGCAGGGACCCGCTTGCCTTGGGATGAGCAGTGGCTCATAGAGTCTCTCTCTGACTCCACCATCTACATGGCTTATTACACTGTGGCTCACCTGCTGCAGGGAGGGAACCTGAGGGGCCAAGGAGAATCTCCTCTGGGCATCAGGTAAGGACAGGGAACCATTAAATTCTCTTGTTTAATTGGGTGTGCTTATCTCCTGGATTGCTCTGCAGAAACACTTGCCAAGGAGGCTGGGTCTTTGCTTTTGTGTGTAAAAAGCATCTTTATTAAACTGAACCTACCAAGAGCTGAGTTAGAACAGGTCTGCAGAGGGGCAATAAGGAGAGAGAGAAGTGAGATAGGCAGTGAGAAAAGGGGAGAGAGTGGAAAAATGCTTCTGAAAGCATCTCTGAAAGAGCTGTGTGGAGAGTAAATCACCTTTTTCAATGCTTGTTTGACTTGCCTTGAAATGGGCCTTGGCAGGTTGTTGTGTGATTGGTTTCAGTGGCTGCTTAGGTGTCTGCTTGCTGAGACTGCTGTGCACCACAATAAATTGTAGGCTCCAGTGTACAGAGGGAACAGGATTTAGCTCTTGGTTTTTGTCACTGTCATGCTCCTGGAAGCTCGGAACCATCTTTTATCCACAACTTGTCTGTGGAAGCCTTCAGAGCAAGGGGGAGGAGGCATGTGACCTCTTGGCTAGAGCGACTTCTGAAGTGTGGTGATAGGGATCAGAGAGATGAGTACTGCTCAGTCTGGAGTTGAAAACCACTTCAGATTGTGCCTTGAATCATCTGCTCTAGTTCTGTGTGGTTTATGAGCTAATTTCTGGAGTAGTTTACACATTGGAATGGAAACTTTTCTTACTTGATGCCATAACTAATCTGAAAACCATTTCCAAAGTGAAGATTCTGATTCTTGCAGACAGAAATACCTCTGAGACTGGGCAAGGCTGTCATTTGGGCTCAAAGCTCTGTAATTACAGAGCAGCTACACACGAGCTGGTCATGTCTAGAAACAAGCTTTGAAGTGAGCATCCTGGGCCCTGAATTACAGATTTGATGTAATTAAGCATGTACAATTAGAGTGCTCTCCTATGCAAGTAGATAACACCTAGCAGCCTTGGAAAATGCTTTTTACTGATACTTGCTCTGTGGTGTGAAGGAAAAGGGGGTTTATGGCCCATCCTTTCAGCCACCTCCAGTTACAGTGGATCTGGCACCAAACACAAACCCAGTCACAGCACAGGAATTGAAAGCACAGAACAAGAACTGCCAGAACCAAACCAGCAAAGCTGTGCCTATAGGATTTATTCTGGACTGGTAGTACAGACCATCATCTGAGGTGCTTTTTTAAAGTGTACTGGAAGTATTTGGGGTCCAGAATGCTTTTCCTGTCCGCATAACACAGGTCAGAACCCTTTAGCAGGTGCTAACACATAGCAAACTTTGGCTTTAAAGTATTTAATTTGGAATGCATTCAGTATCTGGTATACTCTGCTGAAGTTCTGAGGCCAGGAATAAAAATCTCTGTAGGAACAAGAAGGATATGTGTTAATGCAGCCCAGTGGCCACAGAGCTGTGGGTATCAGTTGCATCTCATCAGTATTTTCCTTCTAAATTGTGGATCCTACCTCTGGTAATTGGTAAGATGTGTCTTGCAGTAAATGTTAATTTTAAATGTTCATTCCATTTGATGTGGGAAAAGACCACAAATATTTTTCATGGAGGATGCAGCCTTGAACTGTACAGCAGTTCTCTCCCGTCCTGCTCTTTGACTTCTGGGAAGCCAGAAGGAATGGCTCCATGAGACACATCAGTGAGGGGCTCTCAGTGTTCACCTGAGGCCACTGGTGGTGACATTTGGAAAAGAAATGATCAGGTTTCCAGGATAGTCAAGATTATACTTTACTTAGGAATCACTTCTTCTTTATGGGAGTCTTTATGTTTTTATTGGGAAATCTCAAAGGGCAGTTTAAGCAGGGGCATGGCTTGAGCAGTTCAGAATTTGTTTCTGACATTGGATTCACTCAAAGGCCCTGGGCACTCTGTCCATGTTTACTGATCATGTGGAGTGTGAGGAGCTTTTACTGACTGTGCAGTGTGGGGCTGATTCTGTGCAGGGCACATCAAATGACCAAAGAGGTTTGGGATTACATCTTCTTCAAGACAGCTCCATTCCCTAAAACTGAGATCCCAAAAGAAAAGTTGGATAAGCTGAAGGAGGAGTTTGAATTTTGGTATCCTGTGGATCTCAGAGTTTCTGGCAAAGATCTTGTTCCAAATCACCTGTCGTATTACCTCTACAATCACGTGGCCATGTGGTCAGAGCAGAGGTAAGCTGGGATTGATGCAGGTAAAGCTGGAGAGTTTGCAGTTCTGTTACATTTGCTAATGGCCTTTGGACTGTACAACATTTAGAATTGTGTTGAAAATGTATTCTTTCATCTTGCAGCTTTGATACAGTTGTCTAATAGAAGTTACTGAAATGGAAGGGGTTTTTACCATTATTTCCTCTGTTTTTTCTGCATTATCTCCTCCTATGGATTTCCCAGTGTTGAGTTGTATTCCTGCACTGGAATTTATATGACTTTGTTATTAAATCTCCTCAATTCCTTCTCAAGGATGGTTAAAAGAGCCATGTACACTCCCATGGACTGTGCAGGACTGGTTGAGAATCTTTGTCCATTGCATGATACTTTTGTGGTGAAGATAACTGTTTGCATTCCCTTGAACTTTGCTTTAGGGGTTGTATAAAACTGTATGTGGGAAAAGTGGGTTTCTGATGTATAGTGAAGATGATTGTGGGTAATTTAATATCTCCTTCCTTCACGGGTAGAGATGTGGACCCAGCACTGCTGTGTGCTCTTGGGCACTGCCAATCACTGGCCTTTAAATTTAAAATACCTGAATAAAGGAGGTGACATAGATGAACTGTAATTGCAGGTGCACTGCTTCCTACCTTGCATTTCAGCAATGATAATGCTTAGCCTTTATACTGTAGTTCTTTTCATCTTCAGAGACACTCCTTAATATATTTAAGACAACCCTTAGGTTTTTTTTTTGAAGATTCCACTTAAGGTGTTCATCTCAAACTGGAACATAAAATGTTTGTTCCTTTTTTTAAAAAGAGAAAATGTATTTACTTGGCCAAAAGATTTGTATCTTGTCTTCAAACAGAGAAAAGTGGCCAGTAGCTGTGAGAGCCAATGGACACCTGCTCCTCAATTCTGAAAAGGTACAGTGAGGTTTTGTGTGACATGGCTTTTGTGTTGTCAAAATTGGCATTTGCTAGGCAGACTGGAAACTTCTTGGGATGTAAGCAGGGGAAAGAGTGACATTTCTTCATTAGTGCCCTCCAGCTTTTCATTCCTTGGAGGTAAAGACCTGTCCTGCCTGTGATTCTGTGTACCACTTTCTCTTAACTCAGCTCTTGTGTAGTCTCACCAATTTAGTGAGGAGTTCAGTGCATTTCTGTGAAGTTTTAGGGTAATATAGAATATTTATTAAACTAAAGTTTAGCTTTTTAGAGCATTGGAGTAGGTGCAGTGAGAGGAAAAAGTTTGTGCCAATAGCTTGCTAATATGTGCAAGTTCTGACACTGAGTTGAATTAAAAGTGCCTGAACCAAGGAGTTAGGCATTGGAGACTGATATAAATCAAAAAAACCCTAAAACAAACCCTAGTGGAGTCCTTCTTGAAAAATCAATACAAGGTGATCTGAAACTGCCAGATTTAAAGTAGTATTTAAGTTTAATTTAGGGAATTTCTGGGATTGTGTTTTGTTGCTGAGTGCATGCAGAGTTTAGTGTGCTT
>VZTT01002628.1:2140-7140 GCA_013400855.1 Buphagus erythrorhynchus
GAGCGTGCAACCATTACATCCCCAGCTGTGAAAGACAGAACAACCTGTTAAGTGCTGCTCTACCATGCAGCAGCCTTTAAATGCTACTTTCATTTAACAGACAGTGACTAACTCCTCATTTAAGTGCAAGAATTCCAACCTTCTCACAGGGTGGAAGCTCTGGACAATGCAAGTGAGGAGAGACTGGAAGGAGAATCCCACTTTGTTGCTCCCAAGGCTGTCATCCTCTCCAAACTGGGAGTGTGGTAAACGTTGGTGAAGCAACACTTGGTACCAGACCAGTGTCTGTATTTGCTGTTGGTTTGTCTGCCAGACCCACATTTTCAAACAACAATGGGACAAATCACCATGTCCCCCAAGGCTTTACAACACACACAAACAAGCAATTAAACAAACAAGCACTCTTGTCACTGAGCAATTAAAGCATTTCCTGATCCCTTAATAAAAACTGATCAAGTTTCCACATATTAATGTGACTTTGCACACTCGATTGGTTTATCACATTAAGAAACCATCCCATGTCTTTGGCCAGTTAAAGTCAATCTGGCTGCCCTCCCTGGAGATCCCCCCAGGAAGGGGTGGGGAACAGCCATTTTTGAACCAGGAGTATGTCTGACATCGAAATGCATTTAACTAAAGCACAATGGGTAATGTTGTTCATGCAAAAACATTTTGGTGTTTCAAAAAACCATTAGAGGGCATCAAGGGAGGACGGGAGTTTTGAAAAAGAATGAACCTTGACAGGCTAAACTAACTATTGCTCTTTCACCAGCATACTCACTTGCCTGGAAAACTCCAGAAGGCCTATTAATTATTTTGGGGTTGTTCACGAAAGTCATCTGAGCTGGCAATTGCCAATCACATCAGTCTGTGACATTCCAGGGGCCAACNNTTAGCTGCCAGAATATTGAGCAATGCACTGCATACTGTGCCATCTCCTTAATATAAGTCTGTTAAATTACTGATATACTGAAGTATCTCAGTTTAAAACCCACTCTCGGTCTCCTTTATCAATTTTGCATCTGGTTTTCTCTGAGGCTGAAAAACAAAGCACACCCCAAACACTTACCTTCTTGCCAGTCATTTTGTGCACGCTGTTCTTTGTTTAAAAAAGAAAAAAAAAAANAGAAAGTCTGCTCTGTAATTACCAGACATAGCCGTGGGAGTGGTTAATCTTTTAAAGCAACATTATGAATTATAATACCAAGTGTATACTTCATTGTGGTAATCCTGCAGTAATGCAAGCAATATTAGCATGTTCTGGGAGGCAGAGTACTGCCAGGGGACCAGGGATGCTTGCAGGAGAAGAAAAGGGGAAGATTTCACAGTAATGAAAACGATGTTGTGTTTAGTCCCACAAGCTAAAAACAAACTAAATATTTATGATAAACGAAAAGAATAAGGAGGATTATGGTGTCATTCACTGTAGAATAAAATATTACCTAATCTAAACATTTACATAAATAGCAGAAGGATAATGCACGCTGAATTTAGATGGTTCAAAGAGAGGAGGAAATTAACTGTAACAACAGCTTAAGTGTTGCTGTGCACAGTGGTGGGTGCTCCTGGGGCTCCTCACCTCTCTGTACCACAGAGCCCAGCACTGCGATGGCATTTGGGGCTGCCAGACCTCAGATTAGAAAGAACGGGAGATATCTTCCTGCTCTGTGATGGAAAAGCATCCAANGACTATCCCAAAAGGAGATGGAGCCAGCTGAGATGGGGTGTAGGCACCTGAATTCCACCCACATCCCCAGTTCCCCCACTGCTGAGCTCTGGTGGCAGTTGATCTGTTTGCTCTGTCACATTTTTTGACCATTTGGCTCCCTGGTGTCTCAAGCATGGCTCCAGCCAGACCCAAAAGCCTCATCTGGATGGAGCTGTCAGGCTCAGCACCTGCCCCTTCCTGCACTACCTGATGGGCAGAAGCCACCAATGCCCAAACTTCAGGCTCTCCTCAGGACACAAAACCAGAGTTCACATACCTCTCATATGAAAATAGCTGTTAAAGCAATTTTCTCCCGTGGTAGCTTCATCTAGCCTTGCTTGCTCTCCATCTCTATGATTCTTTCAGGACCCTGGCAGTACCTCGAGTCCCACTGAAGCCTTTGGGTTTGTTTTGGGCCAGATGTCTGTAGGCAGATAACTCCCTGCAGGATCATGGTTAAAGTCTTCTGAATGCAGGGGCGATGCCATTTAACCACATCTTTCTGCACCTGAAGCTGAATCACAGCTCTGTTTAAAAACATCTTCATTCAAGGCCCGAGTTCATTAATTAATTATGTGAAATTTCCAATTGGAAACCCTTATTCTTGTGTTTGGTTTATACTGTGAAATAGAAAATAATGCACACAAGGGAATAAATCATAAAAATTGTCAGTTATTAGGTAATATCTGAGGTAGCTTTTGTCAGCATCCTAAAAAACACAATCAAGAGTAATGGTATTTCTGAAGAATTGGAAACCTCCCCTTGCAACATTATGATTCTCCACTAATATTTTTAAAACAACTCAGCAAATTTATGTAAACAGGTTCATACACAGTATTTCATAAGGATCAGTCTACAAAACTACCCCTGTAGAAATAGCACTGTAATGTAGTACATACATCTGAATATTCAGCAAAAGGGATCATTTAGAACCATAGTGGCACTTTTGGATTGAAGAATGCCAACATGAGGGAGGACACTGAGTCACTCTGGGGTTCTCCCAGACCTAACTCAAAGCCCATAACTGAGGCTATTCTGCAAACAGAACCAAACTGGGATCCAAGCTAGTACAAGGCTGTGCATTTAAACACGAGTGGTAAACTGCTGTGCAACTGTTTGAGGGAGAATTGATTTTCTTCTGGTTGAAATGTGCGAAGATCCCGTGGTTTATCTGAAGAAGTAAACCTAAAGATAACAGTTTGGTAACCCAGGGTGATGTTTACAACTGTACTGAATGTGACAGCTTTCAAAGTATTATGTATATTTCTAAGGCTGTACATGTACAGCTCTGACAGCATGTCAGTTATAATTCTTGTAAAAAATGGATGTAATTTATTATGGTTCAAATATAGAATAAACTATATAAATGCTTCGCCATAAAATACTAATTTCCTCATTGCTGAGGGGCTCATCTGCATTCTAAATAGCAGTAAAGATGTTTTAATTGAATAGGTTTTTCTTCCCTTTTCCTTGTCAACATGACAGGCTAGGGTTAAAATAGATGCACAGAACTGGAGGAAATCTCTGAACAATAAAGGAAATCTTAACCACAAACAGGACAACTACGTACCAGAAGTTAGGGGTGAGCTGGGTTTTCATGTTCTGGGGGGGCAACGTTGGAGGTTGCTCATGTGTGATTGATGGTACTTGTGAATAATACCAGTTGGCAGACATTAGTAACACTTTGTCTCACTTTTTGCTCAGTTGTTCACTTTTCTGCATTTGGCATGTTTTCATGTTTTTAATAGGAATTTTTCAGTCATGCATCTTTGACATGAAATAGCACGAAATGTGATGCCTCCGATTTTGAAGTATTTCCTTGCTGGCTGTATATGACATTAGTATAAAACTTATCATATGGAATTATCATCTTTAAAAGTAGCTTTCTTTTCAAGCTCCTTTATTTCCTCATCCCATGCACTGCAGAGAAATTTGTATGAATATTTTGCACTTAATTCTAATTTCATCCTAATGTATAGCCAGAGAAACTTCACTAGACTAAGCACTGGATTAAACAGGGCTAGGATTCAAAATTATCTCTCTGGTTGAACCTTTACATGAATATTGAAATTAACTGCTGCAAGACTTAGCACAGGGAAAAAATGACCAGAAGAACTAAAATAACTACTTGCTTTTATTTTGTAGTGAGTTATCTATAATTTTTTACCTATCCTTTGATTACATACAGGGCTTATGCATAAAATAAAGTGAAATCTAGAAATGAAGTTTAAACATATGTATTTATTTTACTGTGAAACTGCATCTGTGCCCTTCCACTGAATCCTGAGATTTTCTAAAAAGCTATATGATTCTTAGCCTTCCTGGCATTCATATTTGATTGTGCCCATGAGTTTCTGAATATTACAGCCAAACACAGATGATACACACTTAGGTTTGACCACTGATACAATTAAGCACCTTTAACATCAAGTATTTTGTAAGAAAATGGATACAAAACTATTCACCATGTCAGCAGAATTTGCACTGAGGAATGACATGGTCCCACAAAATCCTGTGTTCACATGCACTTTTCCAAGATCTCTGAACCAGGACTGGAGGTTTGACTCTGCAGCTGTGCAGAACACAGAGCTGGCAGCCGATGTCCTCGGTCCCTGCTGCCTTCTCCCTGTGCCACGCTACAGTGGGCACTTTGGATCTCTCACTACAGGTCCAGTTTGTAATAGAGGCTTGGGAAGGGGCTTTGCAATTCAAAGAGTTAGGGTCAAGCAGAGGAGATGCTTCAAAGACCTCTAAACTAAACATTTCCTGCGTGTTGCAGGAGATTGGGCTCAATGACCCAAGAGGTTCTCTTTGACCAGCTTTCCTAAAAAGTTCCTGGTCAAGAGGAAGGAGAAGCACATCAAAAAAAGAAACCTTATTGTCCTAGAAGACCCACATCACGTTTTTCCTTTAAAAATAAGTTACACCCCTCAAAGACTGAAGAAAAGAAAGAAGAACAGAAAATGAGTTATATGATATTTCCAACAAAAAGCTCAACAACCACGAGTAATTAGGTAATTTGTACCTTGACTTGCTTGGTCTCTGAGAGTCCCAGAACAACACTTTAAAAAGCATCATTGTTTTGTCTCTTGCCTTAATTTAAGACTGCCCTAGGCTTGCATGTCTAGGAACTTTAGTGAGCTTATTAAAAAAAAACACAAAAAAAAGAATGAGCTTGCGCATGAGGTAGGTTTTCCTAAGGTCGTCCCAAGTCTAATTACTATTCTAATGAAACATAAGGGTATCTTCCCAGGAGATCATTACATAGTAATTTCTCTACCAACAGCATTAT